>VYZQ01042641.1:0-10657 GCA_013400655.1 Mystacornis crossleyi | reverse complement strand
GAGCAAGTTCTGAGATGGGTCCAAGTGCACCAGGCCCAGGCTGCTATCTGTGGTTTCTCCCCTGCTCTGATGCATTTCCAGGAGGACAGTGGAGGAATTCTCTGTAGCAATCTTTTTCCAAGCAATATTTTGGCATGAATCCAAAGCATTTGTTTTAAAACAGAAGCCCAGCAGACTGGATCAACAACAGACCTGCAGAAAGTCCATAAAGCATAATTTTCTTTCAAGGGCAGATCAGGAACGGCATACAATTGAGATTATGCTGCACAAAAAAGACTCAAAACAAATCTCTCAAACCAGCAGAACGGATAAATGAATGCTCTGATAAACCAGCACAGACACACACACACAACTCTCATTTGCTTGCTCTCATAAGCAGTGTTTTTTGCAAGAGAAAAATATTAAAAAAAAACCAAACAAACAAACAAACACCCCCCCAAAAAAAAAAACCAAAACAACGAACCAAAACCCAAACAAACAAACCAAGCCAGGAAAGGGAATTAATGCATTTGTTTCATTTAAAGCACTCCCAGGAGCAACAGTAGCACATACATGCCAGACTTACAAGAACAAACACTGCAAGAGAAACACTAACTGTGAAACAGAGATGGGTCACTAATCTGGGTTCTCTTACTTGTGGCAAGCTGACACATTCCTTCCATGTGCCTGTCCAGACTTGTCAGCATTCTGCCCAGAAGCAGCTGAAAAACCTATAGCCACGCTGATAATGTAAAGTGGACATTCAGAGAGCACCTCCTCCTCCATCAGCCCAAAGGGAGAACTTCCCCATCCAGCAGGAGGTGNAAGAGGGGGAAAAAAATCTATTTAGTCTTCAGTGTATTCTCCCATTGATTTTTAATGATAATTAATAAGATCTCCATATTTTAAAAAATCAATAAAAAGGGAGGAGGAGCAAGTTCTGAGATGGGTCCAAGTGCACCAGGCCCANGCACTCCCAGGAGCAACAGTAGCACATACATGCCAGACTTACAAGAACAAACACTGCAAGAGAAACACTAACTGTGAAACAGAGATGGGTCACTAATCTGGGTTCTCTTACTTGTGGCAAGCTGACACATTCCTTCCATGTGCCTGTCCAGACTTGTCAGCATTCTGCCCAGAAGCAGCTGAAAAACCTATAGCCACGCTGATAATGTAAAGTGGACATTCAGAGAGCACCTCCTCCTCCATCAGCCCAAAGGGAGAACTTCCCCATCCAGCAGGAGGTGCCCAGCAGGGACTGGTGCCAAGGTGTCACTAACCAGCGACAGCAAGGAGGAAGGCAACAGAGTACAAATGAACACTCAGGATGACTGAAGAGTAAACAGTGTCAGAGGTACAAAAAAAAAAATTCCCTCTTAAATTTACTGAACTTTCTCATCCAGTTAAAAAGCAGGGACAAACCTCTGCCTGTGTCTAAGTGAGACTGACTAGTGCTATTTCCTAAACTGAAACATGATGAGAAAAAGAGTCTTGCATGATGACTGCGACACAGTTTTCTTAAGCTTGCAGATCTACTAAGACAGCTCAGACAGCTCTTGTCTTCCAAGAACTACTGTGGCACAAACGGCACTGCTTTGTCTCCACTTCCATCTCCCTGCCCTGTTGACAATACAACCAGCATGCTGGAAGCCAAAAAGAAACAAATTGGTTCAGTACTGGGAGGACCTCATATTCTGAAATCACCTGATGTGCTTAAACTATTGAGGGGAAATTAAAACAAAAAAATACACACCCATAACAACAAAACAAAACACAATACCACAAAAAACATACCAAAATCCCACAAACCAAACAGACACAAAAACCTAACTCCCTTCATGCCCTCTCCTACTGGGTTGAGTAATGAAATTTCTACCATTTTGAGACTGAATTGTGGCTACGATAAAGTTATTTAGACAAGCTATATTACTTTAGATTTGCCAGACATCCTTCTCAAAGTCATTTGTATTCGCTATCTCATCAGCATTATTAAATTGATCATTTTGAGATAAACATGGTATCTTCACATGAAGATACTCATTCACTACCAGAGCTGGCGCGTGCTGCTGAGCATCATTAAACTGATACCTTCAGCTCAGCAGCCTCCCTTTAATCACATTAAAGGTACACCAGCTAATGCAAGAAATAGAAGCCAGTTACTTCATGCACCTGGACGAGCACACAGGGGGAGTAGGTGGTAATTACTAACCAATTAGTTGGATACAATTACTTGGATCTCTTTGCAGACAGGGCACCTTCCAACAACATCCATTTTAGTACCTAGAAATGCATGGCTATGTGCTAGAAACCAGAGTGGGAAGAAGGGATCTGTACACACAGGACACAAATCCCAAAAGAACAACCAGCAAGCCCATGGCAACATGAGTTACATGACCCTCGGATGCAGCAGGAGGCATCCGTAAATTGGGGAAGGAGGGAAGGTTTTCAAAGCAGGCAAGAAATATTACTCCATAAACCAGCACGCCAACAGACTACTCTGAGACATCTAAAGGTCAGTCTTCTTATAGCTCAACAGAGCAACCAGAATACAAATAATGACTACCAAACACTTAAATATATTTTATTACTGAAAGCTAAATTTATTATTGAAGGTCAAGATAAAGTTAAAAAGAGCCTGGGTCGTCATCGCTGCGTGCAGATCGTATTTACACAGCTCAGGGCTCTTGGATCAAGCAGATAATGGCATTACAACACGTACTGGAAGGCGAGCAAACTCACTTTCATATGAAAACAAAACCTCCTTGGAGTGGTAACTGGCCAGAAGAACAGATTATTAACCATGTAACACTGCCCCTTAACTCACAGCCATTAATTACACAGAATATCTTTTTAAAAGAAACACCTCCATTCAAATAAAAGATGTTTCAACCAATGCAGCACCGCTTATGTGGATAATTATTTCTTACTGCAAAAAACATTATAGTCATCCAAAGTTGATCATCACCACTGAAGCCCAGATTCTTCAAAAGGCAGTTGTTTTTAACTAAGAAAGGACACCACACAGAGTCAAAAGATGTCAAGCACTGTAATTATACTGCACCAGTACACATGCTTTTCAGCTATTGCTCTGGAACGCCCATGTTCTTCATCCTTTTCTCTTCCTCTCCTCCTACTTTTCCATGCCTTTTTATTGAAATAAAAATTAATTTCGACTGGGCTGGCTATTCTTCAAGATGAATCAACATGACGTTTCAAAATAAACAGCAGAAAATAAGAGTAACCTATTAAGAGGTAGAAATTCGGAGACAGTAGTACAAGCCTACATACTTAGTACAAGCCTTCAGCTCATGAGGAAGTTTTGCCATCCTCCTCCCAGACCTGTTCAGCATTCTCTGTGAGGTCTTGGAGGAGTCCCATCTCAGGAGCACTCATCAAAAATGCTATAAACTAACATCAAAATACTTAAGTATAGCAATGAAAGAAAGAACAGGAGGGCGAGAACGCCGCTTCCTTCCTGCAAGAAAGGAATAAGGAACAGTATTAATGCAGTATCTGTAAGCACATACACTCCACACAGCTCAGCCTAAGCATTATTCTAACAGTACCTGAGGACAGGGCAGGAGGGCAATACAAAACTTATTTTTAACCCAAAGAGTCACAGTAAACTGGTCAAAACAAAATCCTCATTTCTTGTTTGCCAGACTAGGTTTCTTCTTCTGCTACTTACATGTTGTTAATGAAGAAATTGGGGGAAGAGGGAAAGGGACCTATTCTGCTGATTCTACTTTTTATTGGTAGCTTTTTGCTTGTTAACTAGCAAACTGGACATTGCCATATAAACAGTAATTAAAAAGAAGGTGAAAAGAATTCTACAAAATTCAAGATACCTGCAACAAATACCTCTTTTCCAGACTAAAAAATAACAGCAATAATTGAATTAAATAGAAAATAACATAGAAAAAAATAAAAGCCTTCATCAGGCCTTTATTTTCCATTCACACAGACAAAGCTATCTTCCTGAAACATTTATACAGAAAACTACTCAAGGAGAGAGTTCTTCATACGTTAGTAAGAAAGTGCAATACTGTGCACCTAATTTTCTTCTTTAAATATCAAGACCATTCATTAAAGCCAAACAACGCAATTCTTTTAAAAACATGGGTTGTTCAGAGACTTTTCATCCAAAATTATTTAATGCTTTAACAAAAAAGTGTGACTTTCTGACCAATGTTCTTTACATGTTCCAAATCAAGAGTAAACTTTCAGTCAAGTCAGGATGCTCCTGACTGAGCTCCTGTCCTTCTCCACCTGATTAAGTGCAGGCTCATTTCCTTGAGCATCCACCCTAAGCCAAGTAAAAGGGTCAAAGGGCACTTGTTTTTAATTCATTTGTTTAAATTCAAAAAAGCAGCTTGCTTTCTCCTGGGTAGAGGTAGGAACCCACTGCAAGCTGTGCTAACTTTCCAACAAGGCTTACCTCAGCCACTGCGAGGACCTCACAGTTGCTGGCACATCACTGCTGCCCACCACTCCAGGAGCAAACACAGAAGTCTGAGCAACAGACCAGTTATAAGCCCAGTAGTGAAAAAAAACAGTTACAGTAAAATATCCAGTACCTTCATAGCCTACAAGATTAAAAAGTATCCTACTATCTTCACTATCCCATGAAAAAAAAAAAAAATCACTCTCTCCCTATCTGCCACTGGGCTTCACAGTGGACATGAAAGATTCACGTTTTCATTTGCTGTTTAAAGCATACAAAAACCTTGTCCATACCCTTACCTCTTTCTGCAAAAAGTCAGGCCTCTGAACACCATGTTCCCAACCTCTGCAAATGTCCTGCTTCAAGCACAATTACAGATGTCCCTTCTAACCAAAATTTGTCTGATGTGTTCGAACTGTCTCAGCTGAACTTAAAAGTTTAAGATGAGTCCTTCCCCACATCACATAATAAAGATGAGTATTCACGGACAGCAGCAGTCAGACTGTCGGACCCAAGTCAAGAAAATGTATTTCAATTTACTACGACCCTCCAGTGCTTGAGGTGCTCCACTTTCCTACTCATTGTGAGGAGTGTTACAAAGGCAGACAACAAGCAGGTCTAGGGATTTCCACCTCAGCACCACAACCCCTGCTTAATGCAACAAGACAATTCCAAGCTGAATTCCACACAATATGAACATCTACTAATGACGGTATCCTTTTCTTTTCCTAAACTATTTAAATAAGCTTATTCTCATACTTTGTGCTACTATATTTTCATTTGAAATTCATTCTTACTCAGGTGGCAAGTTCAACTTCATCCTGCAAAGGATGATGGAAAAGAGGATGGACAGGAAAGAGGAGGGGAGTTTTCATCTTTTAAATTTATTCTGTCTATGCCAGAGGAACCTAAACCCTCACCTTGAGGTATATTCTTGGCTCAATCTGAGCTACTTCAGAAAAACATCAACTATACTGATCTCCTTCTATAAAGGACGATCACAATGGAAAGACACATAGCTAGACTAAAAAGATGCTTCCAAGTACATTATTTGCACTACACACACCTTCTCTGCTTCCTTTTATTAAAAAGAAAAAAAAAACAAACAACCAAACACAAACAAACAAAACCCTAAACATTCATATCATCATCTGTATTTGAAGCACATATTATATACATATGTGCTTTACTGAAATAAAAACAGGTTATAACTTTAAGGGTTTAACTGATCAGTAGGCTATCTCAATTCACACCAGGAAACTGTATGTGCTGATTTCAGCTGGGGTAGAGTTAATTTTATTCCGAGTGGCTGGTATGGGGGTGTGTTTTGGATTTATGCTGAACTCAGGGTTGATAACATAGAGATGTTTTTGTTACTGCTGAGCCGGGCTTACACAGAGCCAAGGCCTTTTCTGCTTTTTGTACTGGCCATGCCAGCAAGGAAGCTGAGGGTGCCTGGGACGGTGGGAGGAGACACAGCCCGGACAGGTGACTGCAGCTGACCAAAGGGATATTCCAGACCATGTGACGTCATGCTCAGCATATAAAACGGAGGGGAAGAAGGAGGAAGGGGGAGACATTTGGAGTGATGGTGTTTGTCTTCCCAAGAAATCATTAAACATGAGGGGGCCCTGCTCTCCTGGAGATGGCTGAGCACCTGCTTGCCCACGGGAAGCACAGAATTCATTCTTTGTTTCGCTTTGCTTGTGTGTGTGGCTTTGCCTTCCCAGTAAAACTGTCTTTCTCTCTGCCTATGGGTTTTCCAGCTTTCACCCTTCTGATTCCCTCCCCATTGCTGGTGCAGGGGGAGTGAGCAAGTGGCTACATGGGGCTTGGTTGCTGGCTGGGGATAAACCCTAAGACTGTACAAGAAATTAAGAAAATTAATTAAAATTAATTAATTAAGAGAAAAAAATCCTGCTACTTATACAGCACATCCAGAGTCCTGTCTGTACAAAAACATTACCAGTCAAACTGCAAGGGCTTTCAACAGGCAGCAAGGAAGCCATGGTCTTCCCTATCCTGATCCAACACTGCTGGGAACATGGTTGTGCTGCTGGAAAGAAATGAAAGCAAAATATTTCTGTCTCCAGAAATTGCCACAGTGAAAGTAAGGCATGTTGCTACGGTGCCTTTACACACTCTAATAATGAAAAGCTTGAAAAGATACTCCCTGGTTACTTCATGACCCACTCAAAACCTAAATTAAGTATTCGTCACTAGCTTAGGCTCACTGCTCAGAACTGTTAAAAAGAAACTTTTGCAAACCTAATTAACAAGCAAATTAGCATTCTCTTAGATCATATCCACAGAGACTTTGTTTTTACATTTGTACTGTGGCTCACTGCTCAACTGCTGACTCAAGTATTAGTATTTAACTTGTGATGCAATACCAAAACTGTTTCTATGCCAATTCCACATGACTGCTTATAAAATTATAAAGAATGTTTACTTCTGCCTGTTCAGAGAGGCATCCTTTCTTCTGCAAGTGTAAAAGAAACTCCCAAATAAAATAAATTCCTCTCCTCTTCAGTCACTTTATCAGACAGGAAACCAGTGATGACAAGAATATCACCAGCTCTGATCATGGCTTTCTCAATCTCATCATACCTGTGGCAAACCAACCCAGAGCATTCTGCCATGTGAAGATTCCAAAGATGATGTAACCCTCACAGTTGTGGGGAAAAAATGACAACTGCATGCTCAAGGCTCAAAATCATAAAAGCAATCAATTTGGTTTGTGCTTTCAATGCTTTAAAAGCCATAACTCGAGCTAATCTCACAACTGAGGGCCTACACCATGACATTTCAACTCTCATTTGAGAACATCAAAAGGCTCAACTTCTGCATTAAGAACTGCACTCTTTACCTGTTTTGTCTGTCATTCTGCCATGTGATACATTCTGTACTCTGTGCACTCATGCAAATACAAACCAAGGCCTCAATCTCATCCCTGGCTCTCACTTGAAGACCCAAGGACTGCCATAAAACCCCATTAGAAGTAAACAAGCCTCGGCACGCATACAAATGCAGAACCAAATCCTAAAACCATACACGGCACTCTGAATGCTATGAAGGTGGTAAATTCCTGTCTCTTGGTTCCCATTACTTCTTTGGTTGTCTACAGGCAAACTGCTCAGTTCAATTCTTTGTTGTTTTAGGGTTTTTTGTTAGGGCTTCTTGGAGTTGTTTTTTTGTTTGTTTTGGGGGTTTTCCCCCCCAATTTTAAGTACCATTTCTGAGCTCACTTCCATGTATCATTTGCCCCCTGCTCTGCACACTTTGGCTGCAGGAATCACGTGAACTGGTACTGTCACTGATGCCTCCACATCACAAAAACAAGCTTCCACTAGAACAGTTCTCCTGCTATGAACAACCCACAGGCCCATACTCCCCACTGCTCTAATAAACCTCAGACAAAGGCTGAGGTTTATTATGCCAAGTGCACTTACATCTGATTAACCTTCTTTGGGATCTTTACCTAAGGCATTCTGAATAGTCTTTCTCCCTTTCAGGACTGTCCATCATCCAAGCATTCAGAAAGTCTTTAGAAAGTTTTATTACCAAGCCAAGTTGGTATTTTGGCATATTTTATCCTTCCATACCCTTTAAACAACATACCTTCCTGGATACGCTAAGCATTTGCCTAGCCCTGCAATTTCTCCTTCAATTCCACTTAAATCATTTAAAAAAAAAAGAAAAAAGGATATGCTTACAGTGCCAAATAACCAAACACAAACTTTAGGAAGTTCCTGCTGTACAAACTCCCTCTTCCTGTTACAGTCCATCCGTGAGCTCAGATTTTGGTTCTCAGCAAAAACCAGGGATGAGAAGCAACACTATCACCATGGCATTCAAATACATTCCACTTTCTGAAGCAACATCCCATCACCTATTACTTCACACAAATCAAACCATCCTGCTTTGGACAACACTGAGATTTTTACCATGTCTGCATTTGAAAATAATAAATCATCTGGTAATAAGAACATAAGATGTGGCTCACTTGCACCCACATTCCACCTGGCAGATTGATACTGAGAAAAGTAGCACTAGGTAGAGCTACTCTCTCACACCCAATGCATGGTGATAACTCTGACAAAAGCTGCAGTGAAATAGAAAGCCAGATGTACATTTTTCTCAAGAGCTACTGATCCACATTCTCACTGAAGTCATCACGTTCCAAAATTGAAAGACCCTAAAAAAGCCCAAAACACCTAAGAACATGTAGGAGTATCTTCTCTTTCTAGCCATGTGTCTATCTTAGCACTACCAAATTGTCAGCTCTGAAGGTTTGGGGTTTTTTTCCAATTTGCTTATTCGATATAGCTGGTTTAAGATAAGGATCAATTTTGGTAACTCCCCCTTAGCTCTGAAATCCTTCACTACAAATCCTCAAATGCACATTCAAAACCAAAATTGTCATCCCATTAGTAAGAAAATGGATGATTCAATAGAGGGACCAGCTTTATAGTTAAAAGGGTCTGACTTCTCTAAGGTAGATGTCTTAGAATTGGAAAAAGAAGCTTAAGTTACCCATATAACTGATGAATACCCACCCAGCCTGAAAAAGCAGGAATTTATCTCTTACGTGCTTCCAGTCGACAAAAAATTTCTGTAGAGCAAGAGAGAAAAGGATGAAAAAAGCCACCTGGAAAATCCACTTCTTCTATGTGTTTTCAAATTTATTATTGTCTGTACATTAAGTTAGCCAACCTGATCAAAGCTTTTTCCATGTCATATTGTAATAAAAATGCATGACATGGAAATAACAGTATTTGTGAAGGTGTAAGAACTAAAACTTCTATTAATGCATATCTGATTGTTATAATTCAGATGCATCCATTTTACCTTTCACCAACATGTCTTAAAATTTGCCCAAAAATGAGAAGCCACCTGCTTTCATATCATTCAACATCCCTTATTGTTTATTGCTCCCACACATTTCCCTCTTTCCTAGCACAACACTGTTCTACTGCATTTGAAATTTCAGAAGGTATTTTTTTTACATGTGCAAGTGCTGCAAATCTGTTCCTATTCTGTGATATGTGAGAAGCACTACAAGTCACATGCTTAAGACAGGCAGAAATCCATCACAGGGTAGTGATGAAACACCAAAACCAACCAGACAGTCAAAACCCTCTTCCCTCAAATGATAAAGATCCCAAAAGATGGCATGTAGCTCTCACTGGAATAAAGTAATTCCAAAGCAACATCAAACTTTTCTTTTTTCCCCAAGCCTCAATACAGACAGTTTTACTTCCACTATCACAGCTTTGCTCAACAGGTAGGGAAAGAAAAAAGAAAATGAAAAAATTACACCATAACAAAAAGCCGAAAATATTCCCCACTGTCATTCAAAATTTCAAAAACATCAGCACAATTGTCAAAAATCATGTCAGTTGCACATTTCCACACAGAACAAATATCAGAAAATTTTGCCCCAGAGATGTTCATGGGAAAAAAACAAAAGATGTAGGTCATCTTCGCTCACAAAAGCCTGAAAGAAAAGAAAAAAAAACACCTCCTGCTTACTTGGAGCAAAGCAAATAGAAAAGGAACAAGACCTATTCTTCCTTCTTTGGACTGGACAAAGCTGCTCTTCGCACTTGTTTTGAAAGCCTCAATACCAGCCAAGAGCTCCTAGCAGGTGTAAGGAAGTTCCCCCAACAGTGACACCTGAGACCATGCGACGGCCTCTTCAGCAAGATGCTGCCATCCAGTCCTCAGAGCAGCCACCAAGTGCCTGCCTGTAACAGGAAGGTGCTGCACACCCTTACCTGTAATATCAGACACAGCAGGGGATGGGACCCAAAAGCCAAAGCCTGCACTACTGCCTCGTGAACGATGGGTTGCTTGCCAAACAGATGCTCTCAAGGCTGGCTCACCACTTACACACACTCAGTCCTGCAAAGTTTGCAGTGCTCTCACCTGAGCCAAGACGCTGCTCTCACCTCGCCACCAATGATTCAGTTAAAATGTCACATCCTGCCAGCAGAATTTTGTACCCAACAAAAGGATACGGCAACACTCTCTATACTGTCTGTGGGACAGCAGCTCAAAACAAACGTGCACAAAGACCTTATAATTACGTCCCGTTTTCTCCTACCCAGCCTGGACAAGGTATGAACAGCCCGGCAGCAGGATGAGAAGTCTCCAATAGAAGATGAACAGTTTCACTCATGTGTAGCTCCTGTTACTACAAAGTGAAAAGTGCAATTACAGAGTTAA
>VYZQ01042636.1:2195-12525 GCA_013400655.1 Mystacornis crossleyi | reverse complement strand
GGGGGTCACCTCTTCAGTATCTTAAACTGTTTTGGAAAAAAAATAATAGTTCAGAGATTTCAGAAGTTACAATTGTCAAAGATGAACTGCCTTCCAAATAACTAAAGGTATGTAGCATTTCCAGATAGGTTAAGGTATGTGACTGAACCTTAAAAAAAATTCTCAGTCAGAGCTCAGTTAGATCTTTAAATCATTATATGATTTCGAATATTTTGTCTTCAAAAACCAGCTTCCAGTATAAGACTACTTCAGCTAAGCTGTACTTTCTTTACCTCTGTAATTTTTCGATCAACCTTCCGTGTCTTAACTGAAAGAGAAAACAAACAAACAAAGAAAATCATCTTCCATAATGGCCATGACTTTTTTTTTTTTCTTTTACTTCCTAGGTTTTCTTAAGAAAGAATTATAAAGTTGTATTACATTTTAAGTTGCTTTTTAAGTTGGCATGTCCCTTCATAAAATGAGAAAATTGCTTCAAGATAGTGCACAGAAATGTTAAGAAGGTTCTTCTCATCATGCCTGGATCAGACAAAGAAACCATCCACCCCAACATTCAGTCTCTGATGCTTGTAGTAAGTGACACTGCTTGAGTAGAGTACAAGAACCTGATCACTTTCTTTTGTTTTCCCCCATTCTTTCTCTGAGAATTCACAGCTGTTGTAGTATGAATATTAGAGGGCAAATCTCTGTCTTTTTTTTTAGGAACCTGTTGGCCACAAGTTTGTTTGATCCCTTTCTGAACCTGATGATGTTATCTAACACCATATATTCTTGTGGCAAAACAATTCCAGAAGTTCACTACTATTTGCTGTATAACAGAGGAAATTTATTTTACGTGTTCTAAATTTACTTTGTTCTCCTTTCATCAAACGTCCTCAGAGGACATTGTAAGATTTGGTGAAAAATAGCTTTATCTCATCTTAACCTCTGCCTTCATGATTATGTAAACTTCAGACCTGCCTACTCCCAGTCATCCTCTTTTCAAACTGATGAGTCATAGACGTTTTAGTATAATTTCATAAGTCAGAAACTACATCTAATTCATCATTTTGGGTGATTTATTTCTTACCATCTCTAACATCCTGAATGAAACCTGAAGAACCACTTATGGTCCTCAGGATGTATGTGAAAAATAAGTTCTGGGTTTTATCTTTGAAAAAATCAAAACATTTTACCTGAAATTCAGTGAGTTTTATTTAAGGGAAAAAACTTAACTGTAAGGAGAACCTATCCATCATAGATGTTTATTATATGATTAGTACAGTAAGAGTTTAAAATTGTTGCATAAGGATATTTCCATGTTTCAATTTTACCCTTTTAGAAGACTAATGTATATATATCATGGGTAATGTTCTAAATTGCATTCTGATTCAGGCAGATAGTTAAGATTAAAAAACAAAAATGTAGGCAGTAAAAATTTTTCAGTGGCAAACAGCATTTCATTTCAAACACTGTGCAGTGTATTTGCTTCCTAATTTAGAACAAATAATCAAATATTGAACATTCATTTCAGGTGTGTTGCTTCATTATAGTATGGGTCATGAGAGGGAAAAATAACTTGCTTAAAGTGAATTCTGAGCTTATTCCTTTAAAACTCTAAAGTAGTGGCTGGTTTTTTATTAGGGAAGGAAACATTAAACTGCAGGTTCTGGGAGATATAAGAGAAGACAAACCTTTTCTCATATATAAGGCCTTATAAAAGAAATAATTGATGGAAAGGAAAGCAATACCAGAGAGATTTACTCATTTTTTTGTCTTGGGTGGGTTAAATCCCAGGTAGATCCCTAGAAAATATTGTTAAATATGCTTCCTTCTGCAAAGAAATATCCCCCTTTTGTGAGCATTCAATAGTTTTATTAGTAATGCATTGAACATTCTGGATGAGATTAATCTGCTACTGATTCATGTCCTCCCCTAGGGAAATTCATGGCAATAGGTGGATTTGATTGAAAATATTATTTTCTGAAGAGGATTGAGAAGTATGGATAGAGAATAGGGGGAAAAGAAGCAGAAGAAACAATGGAATGAGAAAGCGATAAAAGTCGACTGGAGAAGGGGAGAAAAGAGCGCAGTATGAGGGAACGGCAAGGAGAAAATATTGCTTGCATTTAATTTTAAACTAGTAGTGTTGATCAGAAAGAATTATTTCTTTTACTTTATTTTATAAAAATTGCATACACTTGTATGTACATAAGAAACTGTAATTTCATTTGGGACTACTTGTGACATTAACAAATCATTTGAGCAGAGTTCTTGAGGTTTATCATTATGTCGCCAGTATCCTCAGGGAAATTACTTATACTGTGTGTGCAGTTTCATGTACATAATTCTTTATATTTATCAAATTACATGGCACTCTATAGTACATTTCATAACTTGAAGTCATATATTAAGTCTAGCAAGCACATACACACTTTTAAGAAAACACCCATATTGCTTTAGCGCAGTGTTTCATATAACCATTCCATTAAAGGCATTTAATATGTTTGTAAGTCATTTTGTGAAATGAAAATTTAATAATATTATTGCATCTAGCAATTATTTTATGCAATAAGTATTTGTGATCAAATTGTAAATGAACTTTTGTTTAAATTATCCTAATGACTTAAAAAAAAGATATGTTGATATTTTTGAACATGAGCTGATATCCTGTATGGGACCATCAAAAGCCTTTATATGTTCTGTGACATTTTAAAACTGTTAAGGGAGCCATAAGACAGCACTTAGCAGCTTTCTTTCTTTCTTTCTTTCTTTTTCTTTCTTTCTTTCTGTCTCTTTCTTTCTTTCCTTCTTTCCTTCTTGCTCTTTCTTTTTCTCTTTCCTTTTTTCCTTTTCTTTTTCTTCCTTTCCCTAATAATTGGAGAACTCATGGTGTTAGTCATGTCTGCAGCAATAAACTCCTAGTTGGAAGCTTGATTATGACTATCTAAGACATATGCTTTTAGAAGGTTCAGATTCTGCCACGTAAGATTGTTTAATCCTAAATTAATATATTTATTGATGAATACATAACTTCATATTGAATTGAAACAGAAAATTGCTGGGTATAGTGGTTTTGCTCACATTTTTTACCTTCTGTGATACAAGATTTAGGAGAAATGCAAAGCAGGATCCAAACTTTAAAGAGTATGAAGAAGTTTATTATGAACAGAAGGAAAAGTAAAAAAAAAATAACAAGGAATTAAAGCAAAACCCCCTTTTTCCTCCAGCACCTCCCCTTTTTACCCAGCTCACACAAAGGAGAACAAACTATAATTTTGGTCAGTATTACACTTCTCAAAAGTCTCTCCACTATTTAAGGAAAAAAGGTTTTCTGTTGCTTGATGTGGTTTCCAAACTGCTCAAAGGGCAACAGACCCACCCAGAAATTCTGCTGCCTCAAAAAGCATCTCTCCCATGAATCTTGTAGTCTTCCCACAACTGCCAGCATGGGCCACACATGGGGCATTCTTTTTTAAAGATAGGAAAATTCCAGCTTAGAAGCAACTGCTCTCTTCTTCACAAAATCTCTATAAGTCTCTTATGGCTCTGAGGTAACCCAGCACGGTCACTTTTCTTTCTCCCACAGGCTGCACTCAAAATTCTCATCCCCCCATGTCTTTAAGTGCATTAAAGAGAAAAAGAAACGTTTGTGACATTACAGTTTTTACTATGGCCTGCAAAAAGTATTTTTAAGCTTTGTGCTGGGTGCGACTCCACCCTCTTTTCTTATCGCTATCTTCAGCTCTGTCTCCCATGAATTACTTTCTCTTTCCCTCTGACCTTGAAGTCGCCTTGATTTTCTTTGGGATTTGTGTTGGAGAAAAAGCCTCTTTGCCTTTATGCTGCTGGCTCCTCAGCTCCTCTGGTTACTTTGGTTGCAGAAAGCTCTATTGGCTCCTGCTGGGTCAGCATGGGGCCGTGTGAGGGCGAGGGAGGAATCTCCAGTCCTTAGAAGCCATGGTGGGTGGTATTGGCTATGCAGCAGCTTAATGATTGTTTCTTAAAGCTGCCTGTGGCTCTGAGGGGGTTCTCCCACAGCTACCCGGGGCCCATGCCATGGTGCCCGGGAAGGGGAGGCCCGGGGACCCTCCAAGAGATGGAGCCTGGGGCCCATTTTCCCTCTCTCCCCTCGCCCCCCTCCCTGCAGGAGGCTCGAACACCAAGGTGAAGTTCCCACGTCTCCACGTGGTTTAAATATGTAAATTTTGAGAAGAGTTATTGGTCTAAACGACTGTCCATCAACTCAGGTTCAAACTACCACACCGGGTATAGTTCATTTTACAGAGAACAAATGTCTAAAATAGACCCTATGACCTCAGCTATAGGTGTCACACTGCTCATGATGAAAGTTACATAATATGAAAACCTCTCATTTCATGTCCAATAGAATTTAAAAGATATGAATACCAAATCTATCTTATATAATAATAGACTATGTTTTAATAATAACTTTAAAAGGATCTAAAATGGGTTAATTCATGGGAATGAGTTGACAATCTCTCTCTACTCCTGATTAAACATGTTTTTACCTGTCAGTTAACATCATAATAACTGACATGTTATTTTCACAATCTCAGAGAAATTACTTCTTTATCTTGGAATATTTCTTATCTTTCAAAAACACCTTTTGATATGTAAATTGAACAATATTTGAGAAATCAAGTACAGTCTTTCAGAATTAAAAAGTATGAATTTTTGCACTGTCATTTGTGTTACTCCCACCAAATTATTTTTTTCTGCGTGAAGGACTATAACAACTGATCCTGACCAAAAATATTGCAGATGATAGGACCTGAAAACAGAACAAACTAGTTAATTACACATAGAAACATCTCTGTTTAGTTCAGAAGTCCTCTTGACGGATAGCTAGGTGGTGTTGTTCCATAGCAATACAGCTGGGTTTCTCCCAATCCTTTTCCAGGGTTGTATCTGTCATCGCTATAAATTGCAGCACCTCCACCTCACTTCTAAGAGAGTTTCCACCATTTTGTTTAGTTGTACTGCAAAATGTAATCAGGCCTGTAAATAGGTCAGATAACTTCTGTGACTTTGTGGAGAAGTCAAACCAAGAACCAAATATGAAGTCACCTTAACTCATGGTACACTATTAATTATTTTTAAACTTCATCGTTGCTAGAAATGAGACAAGGACTCAACTCTTAGAGACATATTTTGGAGCAGACCTTAAGAATATGTGTTTTTATGACAGCATACACTCAACACAAAGAGAGATTTGTGATACAATTCTTGCTGAGGTACCACAGAGAACCGTGTAGGTTCATCCCGGAGTGAGAAAACTGGTACAGATTCCTCCTTATTGCTGAAAAGGAGAAGTATTTGGGGTAAACAATATTTAGTACTTCACTTGGATTTTGTTTCAAAGTAATCTGGAGGGTTTATTTCAGAATAATACTTGGAAATGTGCTAAACATGAAAGTTAGACAGCGGAATTAGTGAACTGACAGGGAACAAAATTATTTGAATATGTAGAACCCTAGAGGGTTACTTCCAAAACCCTTTCTGTCTCTGCCATGTTTCCATTGCTTTTAATCTCTCCTAGCTGTCACAGAGTAATTTTCTGTTGCTACCTTATCTATCCAACAAGCGTAGTTTTTGCAGGAAAAAGAAAAGCTGAACAAAATTTAAAACAATTTCAAGAATGTTTATTTCAGAACATTTGGGGGATTACAGCACATTGCTGACAGTGTATCCATACAAAATCTATTCCTTCCTTATGTAGAGAATCTCTTTACATGTCTATACAGTGAGGGGAATGGTTCTGGCCCCTGGCAATGTATTAGACAGGTTAGAGGTTTGGGAGTAGGAGATGCTCATAGAAGTCAGACTCCTCTTATGGAAGGACTTGAGACACTGATGGACAAAAACAAGAGAATGGTTGGTATGTGGTTTGTGGTTTGTTATGTCCACTTTATGTATTTATTTGTATGTTTGTTTGTTTGTTTTTAATTAGGATTTCATACCATTGTTGCTTATTATTTGCACTGGTGAGGCTGCACCTTGAGTACTGAGTCCAGTTCTGGTCCCCTCACTTCAAGAAACATCTTGAAATGATGAAGAGTTTCCAGAGAAAGTCAGTGAAGCTGGTGAAGTGTCTAGAGACTAAGTCCTATGAGGAGCGGCTGAAGAAGCTGGATTTGTTTAGCCTGGAGAAGAGGAGGCTGAGGGGAGACCTTATCGCTCTCTAAAACTACCTTAAAGAAGGTTGTAGCCAGGTGGTATTGGCCTCTTCTCTCAGGCAACCAGTGACAAGACATGAGGACATAGACTCAAGCTGCACCAGGGAAGGTTCAGGTTGGATATCAAGAAGAATTTTTTTCACTGAAGGGTTGGTCAGGTATTGGAAAAGGCTGCCCAGAGGGGTGCTGGAGTTACCATCACTGGAAGGGTTGAAGAAACAATTGGACATGGCGCTTAGTGTTATGGTTTAGCTGAAAAAGTGGTGTTCAGCCAGAGGTTGGACTTGATGATCTTAGAGGTTTTTTCCAACCTAAATAATTCTGTTTTTCTGTTATCTGAGCTCTGAATGACATAATTAAAGCTGCTTTTGTGTAACAGTTATCCTGTGACATAAAACTTAAGCAATCTAAAACTATGCCTTGTGCATGTACTAATTATAGTTCAGTAATGCATTTTTGCAGTAATGATTCAAACACTTCTTTTTTTTTTTTCATTTGAATACTATTAGTTTGTTTAAAAACTACGGTAAGTGTAGCTGTCATTGCATGAAGTCTAAATATGCTTTCACAGTTCCATCACCAAATGTAATCAAAAAAACCTCAGAGTCTGTATTTCTTCAGTAATCATTGTTACAGGAAAAATTACAAAAGCAGGCATTAACCAAACACAGGCTTTTTGTAGATGCTTGAGCTAAACAGTTTATATCTTGAAAATAGCAATATTACTATTTTTCTACGCTGCCAGCTTTTACAATGGTATTTGCAGCTAATATCTTGTAGACAATTTATCAACAGTCACTGAACAATATAGGGTCTGAAACTCACATTATCCTGACTTTTTTTCCATTTTTTCTCCTGCTTTATAAGACTGTTTAATTTGTTTGGTATTTTCATGATATTACTGAGATAATGCCACATCTCTAAGATTAAATGTAGTGTGCATTTGTCAGAATGCAACAAGACTTTTATTATCTAATTTAGGATGTAAAAGCCTGTTTCTGTTAATAAATGTACATCCCCCTCTGTGCTAAGGAACAGGGTCACATCTACCAATGGAGTGATTAACTACCACAGAAAAATCCAACCAAAAAAAGTAAAATGTAAATTTTACTGGAAAATAACAGGAAAGATAATTAACTTAATAAATTTCATCTGCAACTGTATGCATACATTAACATTTTGAAAATTACAGGGGTAATAAAAATACAGCAAATATCATTCCCAAATGCAACAACAATCCAAGCTTTATTTGATAATTATATTTCAACTACTGGGAATAAAATCATGTTCTTGTAGGAAAGAAGATTTTCTAATGCATTTTCATTATTTATTTTTTTTTCATTTCAAATGTGGGATAACAATAATGTTACTACCTTTACTAAAATAGGATAAATCTATGAAGCTCAGACTTTTTTAGTAGATCAGCATTTTTGCCTTTTCTGAGGGTATAAAGGAAGAATTAAATTATATTCTCAACATGTAGGAGAATCGGACATAAATTTATTACCTTTTATAAATTGGGATATATAAAATCTCCACTGACTATGCCAAACCTGAGGCTGTGTTTCAACCAAATTTCAGAGAAAGAGAAATATAATTATTTTCTCTTACAAGCAGGTTGCACAGTGATAATTTTTGGGGAATTAAATAGAGAATATTCAGAATAGTCTTTGTCATCTACGTAATTCATTGCTGTTCTCAGATCATGTCAGGCATAACAGACTGAGATCTTAGACGGAAAGGTGCGGATCTCAAAAGAAGACTCAGAAAATGAAGATAAATTAATCAGACCAGTCGTTTGCATACCATTACATATATGATTTCCAAAATAGTACTTTAAAACTACTTTCTGTTTTGAGGTTTCTACTGACCTGAAAATATATGAGTCAAGGAAAATGCTAATTTGCCAAGAATTTTAATTGAGTTGAAATGGCCTTCTGTGACCTTTCCTTTATTTCATTTCATAAGAATGCTGAAATTTGCATGCAGATGTCAGCATATGTTAAATATATGCAGTGGAATTCAGCATGAAACTATTTTTTGGTAGGATTGCTTTTAGCAAAATACACTAAAGAAAACATCTTTCATAAAATTCTCAAAAGGTTTTATAGTGGAGGGAAGACCTATGAGATTAATTATCCTTTTTCCTGACCCATAAGTACCTTTCACTTTTCACCTGGTCTTGGTCACATTACAGTTATGTATTACTCATTTAAAAGACAACGTTGTCCATTCTTATGACAGACATTTTCTTAAGGAACAAAATAATAAGCTTTTGTCATTCTTTGACTCAGTTGTCATAATTATCTGAAGTGAGAATTGTTGCAAAAACACTAACATATATATAAACATATATATATTTTTGTCACTTGTGCTGACTGACAGCTGCATCTTGTCATGTTATGCAACAGGTCCATGGCGTGTCCACTGAAACTTTGGAAGTGAAAGACACAGTACTTCAGGTGATTGTGTCTCAGTCTTTGCATACAAGACGTGGAGATTTGTTCTTCAATGGTTAGTTCTGTGTGAACTAACGTGGGTTAGATCCATGTGAAGATATCTGGTTTAATAACTTTAATGTGGCACCTATGATTTAATTTTACCTCTTTATTACTTTGGTTCCAAGTGAAACTATGCTGAAAACAATATAGAAGGATCACTTAATCGAAAATGCAGTCATTTTACTGTATTTGCTACAGATTAATATAATCCGACTTAGTTTTCTTTTTTCCTGAAATAATTCATTATTAAAGGTAACTGGTTTTGAATCTTGTACATGTGAGCTGCTAAGAGGAACAGTTGCATGAAATTAGTTCATCGGTCATATTTTTTTTCACCTCTATTTCATGGGCTTCTGGAGTAGAAAAGTTTAGGCTACATAATTCTTCGAAATACCGGGTTGGTATTATGGAACACAATGCCAAAAGTATGCCAATAACCAAAATCTCCCTTCAACTGACTTTCAGAAGCAGAGAGACATAATACTCTCACAGCAAACAGGGTATTTGAGTGATGTCAGAGCATGGATGAAGAACGGGTGGATGAGAGTCTGAAAAGAAAAGAGTACTTTGAAGAGATAAATGCCAGGTGGGAGAAGCTAAAAAACCAAAAGCATTAACCACAAAGCCTGGTCAATCAAACAGCAGTCACTGGGCCAAGATCCTTGAACCTTACAGAAAGGAATTTCCGTTGCAGTAGCGGTGAATTTGTAAAGGCAACAGATCATGATTTTTTGATGCTGGGTTCAAGATAATTTTCTTTAATCTTAACAAAAAAAAAAANNNNGTGGAAGAGAGTCTGAAAAGAAAAGAGTACTTTGAAGAGATAAATGCCAGGTGGGAGAAGCTAAAAAACCAAAAGCATTAACCACAAAGCCTGGTCAATCAAACAGCAGTCACTGGGCCAAGATCCTTGAACCTTACAGAAAGGAATTTCCGTTGCAGTAGCGGTGAATTTGTAAAGGCAACAGAGCATGATTTTTTGATGCTGGGTTCAAGATAATTTTCTTTAATCTTAACAAAAAAAAAAAATCTAGTTTGTTTTAAGATGTGGGAATATTCCAAGTTATTAACAAGTTTAGACAGAGATGAAGTCTCACAATGCTATGATGCCTGGAGTGCCAAATCACATACTGACACAGTTTGACCCCACTGCTTGGAGGGTTCTACAGATATTGGAGAATGCACATTATGCTATGAAAATTAAAAAAAAAAACACACTGTGGATGATAGTTTTTCCTTATTTCCTTAAATAACTTTTATTTCCATTTTACTAAGAGCCTGATGTGTTTAAATCAGTCTTGTAAAAAAAGCTATCTGAATTTGGAAATTGGCTAGTGTTCTGGGGTGACTGTATGATGCTGTATTTCTGTCTTCTGCCCTATGCCAGACATGAATCCTGTGCCTTTCTGTTTCTCAGGAGAGGGGGGAAAGAAGCCAGGGGAATTTTTCAGAGCTGTTTGGGACACACACTCCTCTGTGTTTCTGCAGTGGGGGAGGAAGCACCTTCCTGCTTTTCCTCAGTTCTCGGCTCTCTGCAGCAGAGAGGAGAGGCAGGGAAGAGAGTGGTATTCTCTGGCTTTTTAGCTAGCTTCTTGTTTGACAGCTAAAGCACAGTTTTCTGGAACTTTGACTTCTTTTCTGCTGGACTGG
>VYZQ01042634.1:54003-65755 GCA_013400655.1 Mystacornis crossleyi | reverse complement strand
AAGGGGCTTTTCATATAAGAAAAACTCTCACAGCACCAGCTTCAGAAGCCATATGTTGTTTCATTAAAAAAACATATATGGAGAAAGGAACTGTGTGGACATGAAATACTCAGCAGACATGACCTCTGTGTGTTCTGTGAACACCAGACAAGAAAGAGACCCATTCCAAAGAATTAGTGAAAACACACAGATTTTAAAATGCAGTCTGGTTGCCTGGGAACTCAGTGAGAAACTCAGAATAGTTTTACAGCTGATCAAGGTTCATTCAGAAGGTAATGGATAAAAAGTGCTGATCTAGAAAGAAATGAAGATGCATATCAACTATATACAATATAATCTGCTGTTCAGGCATTCCATAAGGATATTCCCTTATCTTGGGAACATCCTCATGGTGAACCTTATGGAATTTATTTTTTTTTCCTGTGTCAAAACATCAGAGAATACCTTAATACAGCTGGAAAATTTGTCTTCATACCTAAACCACAGAGAAGTAAACACCTAAGAAAATACTAAGAATGCAACACGATGGATTTTTGTGGAAAGAAGACTTGGAAAGAAAATAATTATTTCATTGTGAGTGATACTCTAGAAGTACAGTCAGTAGTATAGTGAAAAGAAAGTGAAAATATAGACAAAATTTTCTCCGATAAGAAGTTCTTCTGGATTATGGAAAAATCTTTTATGGAAATTACATGTCCTGGAATTTGGACAAAGCACTGTAAATGTAATAAAGGATACAATGATGGATTGGCAGAACAGGAGTTGGAAGAGCTTTTAGTATTTTTCCTCTTCTTTCCTAATTCTTTACTCCTATCATTGACACCATTAAGTATTTCTAGTATTTTTGATGCCATTTCTATAGTAGGAAAAAGTTAATTCCACATTTTAAGTGAAGGAACTACCAATTTCTACAGGAACATCTTGCAGTGAGCTAACAGATATTAAAAATAAAAGGTGAGAACTATTAGCATTTAGTTCAAAATCTACATAAGAGCTATTTCTACAGAATTCCTTTATACGCTGTAGAGATAAAGTGCCTACATCATTCCATATTGCCAACAGGTTATTTATGAGCCATATCAAGAGAACTACTCACAGCCAGAGATGAAAAACGCAAAATAAAACTTGTACAAGCTGGAATACAAATGGTAAGGTTATTAGGATGCAATTAGACATTAGGATGTAATGAAATTAAATGGACATCAAACACTCAGTTCCTGCAGTGTGGGGCAGGATGGTGTGGGGTTTTTTGAGTAGGGTGAATGGATGAAGCAGAATGCAGAGGCCAACTCTCCTGAGAGCTGGCAGGACCCTTCTGCCTTCACACAAGCACATGCCATCTGCCATCATTAGCAGCAACACAGATCTCCAGAAAAGTTCACAGAGCAGCACACTCCCTCCGGAAGATGTAGAAGCTTCTTCAGGAGCCAGGCTTCTTGGAAGAATGTGCTTTGTACTGCCTTTGCTCTTGTTAACGGCCTGAGATATGGAGAATATTTTTGGATGTTTCCAGTCACTTCAAGAATCAAACTTCCTAATTTGTCTCCTACTTGTTCTTCAGCTACACCCAGCTGTGTAACAGACTAGCAAGCAGACTCCACCATAAAGGAACTGTCTGCTCTTTGCATAAACTGGGATTGATGATTCCTAATAAACCTGTATTTTGAGCTGTGCACATTCAGATTCAGAAATGTAAAGCCAAGACTGCTGACTGTGATCCCATCACACAACAGTATGCTTGTGTTCTGCCAGGATGACATTTTTTGTAGTTATGTCTTCTTGTCACAAGAAAAACTGAAAATGTAAAGTAAGCAAAGATACAGAGGTTTTATTCATTTTTTACAGCACTCAAAACTCAAATCACCCTGATTGTGTAGCAGTGAATTTAGGTATATTACAGAAGACATGAAGACAAATGCAGCCTAAAATCAATCTTTGCAGAAGGTAGGGTCTTGATTTGTCCCTCAGACTTCAACCTATTCTCAAAGTTGTATTTTCTTAGGGTAGATTTTGTAGGTTCAGATTTTCAAAGAAACAAGGTATTTCCTTGAATACTTTTTTTCATACTTTTTCATCATGTAAGGGAAGAAGAGCTTTTTATGAGCTTTTTTTCTGATTATTTAGATTATCAGGCATCAACAAAGGTCCTTTATATTAAAAAAAAAGAAAGAATGTGGGGCTTTTTTAATCTTTATGTAAATGTGTACATTTAAAATGCATTATATATTTTGTAAATGTGTAAATTAAAAATGCATTTTATATTTATGGAAAGCAAGAGTTAACTCCTCCTCACTGCATATTGTAAGTCAGTGTTATTAATCTTGAAGCGCAAAAGGAAGTTCAAGTGTACCATTGCCAACCAAAGGATTTTCTCACAGGAAAAGGTAAAGTCACAGGCAGCTTTTCAGATTGTCTAGGATCTCAAAACGACTCTTACATCATATTACCACTTAGCCATTAATGTAAGGAACGAGCCATGCAAAAGAAGATGGACACTCCTGTTACGATCCGGTTTACACCCAGAAGATCAAAGAAAATTAAGTCTCCGTATATAAACCGGAAAGAACTGAGACGGTTCAAAATANGGGTTAGGTAAGCATATCACCCATCCGAGGGTCCTAACGACGTCTCGCTGCTCCCCTCCATCTGGTCTGCTGGGTGGTGAGGGTCCTCTGTCGCTCCATGGCCACGCCACCACACGCTGCCACACGCCGCCAAACGCCGAAGAGAACACAGAATCCCATGGATTAATATACACTTTTGGGCAGGGGGAATGCCCACGTGCCTCCCTTGCAGGGGCCAGTTTGACCCTGTCCCTTGCAATACTGAGGGTCTGGTGCTCTGGTGCAGGGTCTGGGGACCCCTTTGAGGGGGGCCCTTTGATGGGCCATGTCACCCCCTCTGCTGCGGATAAGCTTTTCCCCCGGGTGATGGGCCCTTCAGCTGGGCTCCACTGCACAGCAGAGGATGGGCGGTCACCGCGCCTCTCACTAGAGGCTTTTCAACACACACCCAAAGCCTCTCTCCCCCACCTTTTGGTGCGAGGGTCTGGCAGCCAATAGCCCTGGGGCTGTGGTCTCCACTCCTGAGGTGTTAAGCTTATGCTCTGTGAATGTCCCCAGCCCTGAGTTGTTACTTTATCTTATCTTCATCAGCGAGCGGTCCAGGGCCTCTCAGAGCCCCATTCAGGGTGTGGTAGTCTTCTCTGCAGCTTTTGTAATACAGTTTTGAAAGTCCTTCATGAAAATGTTAAAGTCATAAACTATAATATTTCAGTCTCTGACAACTCCCAACTCTGGATGGCCTGTAGCTCTCAGAAGAGCCATCCATGGCTACAGGCAGCCAGACACGACTTAGTGTAGACTAACACAGCTCTAACTTCAGCCAGCAGTACGGATCTATCTGGAACTTGGCCAGCATCAGGCTCGAAGCAGTGAAAAGCTCTTTTTGTTCTCAGTCTGTCTTGGGTTTTTTCCTCAAATAACGCCTGCACACACTACCCAACTTGCTTTTCTATTTATATCCCTGTTTAGACATATATAGGTAACTCTGCAGACCTTTCACTGAACACATACTTCATAGCAGACACTCTGCCAGGGCACACACTGCAGGAAGCAAAGCTCCATCAGCAGTCCCCACAGCCCTGCTCCCTACAAAATACACACCACAGGCCTTCCACGTTACGCAGCTGTCTTTCATTCCTCTTAGAACTGAGCTGGAGAATGGATACGGGGAAGTGACACATTTCTGATTTAAATTTTGGTCTCTTTCAGTTTCGAGGCTGCGTGCAGTGAGTACATACTCAGACTTGACAAGCTGAAATTGCTCATGTACTGCTGTTTTTATGTAACAGAAGATGCTGCTTTGTAAAATTACATGCACTATGAACATATTTTACTTTTGAAATATTATTGTTTACAGGATTAGAAATAATAAAATAATAGCAAGCCCAGCAGAAATAACAGAGCTTGTGTTTAAGTACGAGTTTTTCTCTCCTAATGGGTAGATATTTATAATTTACTAACCCTGCAGTGATAATGAGGGTAACCTGCCACAGCAAAGTAAGCTCTCCGACTTTCCAGCTTACTGTTCCATTTGCTCAGGCAAGAGAGCTGGTTTCCAAATCAAGAGAATGTGTAACGCTCTTCACAGCATGCTCAGCACAGGAAGTTTGGTCTCTGAAATTTCTCTGGAGACAATGTGCCAAGAGGGTCTCGGTGAGACTACGCAGCCGGAGATAACTGGAGTCAGGGACACAGTGGCAGAATGGATAGCAGCTGTGAAGGGTTGGGGGACAGAGAAGACCCGGTGTGGGTGTCACACTGTGCAGGGAAGCTGGAGGTGGCCCTTGGCTCCTCCTCAGCTACCATGTTTCTCATTTCTCTGTTACACGGTGTCACTACAGCACCAGTTCCCCCAGCATACTTGAGAGGGCTGATACAGAGACAAGACACAACACTGCTGAAGGTGCTAAATGCTGTCTGGTCAGTCTGGCATTGCCGGCCACCCAGGCTAATAATATTTGTTTCCTTTCTCAAGCTCCACAGCACACAAACTCAGACACGTTGCACGCTGTTCTTACAACTGACTTGGCCTCTGAAGACTTGAAGACTGCTGAACATCACTCCAGTGCCTACAGAGGGACCTACTGATCTCTGATACTCTTGGCAAAAAGGACCTGCATCTCTGCTTTCCAAAGGCACCAGATTTGTAGGTAAGAAATAGCCTAAACAGGGCCACAAAATGAAACATTTGAAGACTAAAGAGTGGTGGGTTTGGAAGGATTTTTTGGGGTGAGAGTGGTGTCAGGAGAATACAACACATGACGTAGGCACTATTTCATCCTGTGTCTGTATGCTACTATACAGGATAATCTGGCCTTTCGCACAGATATATTAGAGTCACTCTCAAAAAAAAGATCACAATGTTTTGGTGTCCATACTATTCCCCCTGTATTTTAAAAGGAAAATAAGCCTCTGATCTTATCTAGACAGTACTTCTAAAATTTCCTTCTCATCGTGTCCAAACAATCAGCATTCCTGTAATAAGTAATGCCTTGATATTAACTAAGTCTCTAAGGTGTCTTTTCATGGAGTTTTTAGAGCAAGGGCTGATTTATTTAATTGATGAATAGCTTTGTATGTGCTTATTTTTAATCCTACACATTTATCTTATGAAGAATTGCTGTTTGTAATTATTCCAAAGACCTAACACCAATATTTTTAATGATAATAATGAATGACATAGCTTTTAGCAAGCCTTTTAATGTTTGTAAAACAATACTCTAATTAGTCCGAATAAAATATTTATTCAGTTAATACAAAAGAGCTTGATATTTTACTCGATCTCACGTGAATACAATGAATCCAACAGGCTGAATTTCTCTTTGAAAAACATGACCACATACCTTCCTTTTAATCACACTCTCATACTTTAAAATCTGTAGAATACTCTTAAAGATGTCTGTGTTACGAGTTAAATATGAAATACTACCAAAAAGACCCCTATAGCATATTACCTGCTCTATCATCTTCTGTACCCAACTGTTGTGGCACACTGAGAATTTAAATTGGAAGGTCTTTCTGCCAGGGGAGGTTTTATTCCTAACTGGCAGAACAGCTTCATTGTCCAGTGCTAAAGTTCCTTGTGCTAATGCACTACAAAGAATGATTATTATTTAATGAATACCTGTAGTCTCCAGGATGGTTCACTGAGGTTATCACTGTCAGTTACATTTTCTAAGCTTATATTAAAAATTACAGGAATAGCTATTCCCTTGTTCACTAAAGAAGACAGAATATTTTACCACTAAAGCAAAGAGAGTGCATAGATACCATCCACAGTTGCAGTCTCAAGAGTTCTTAAAAATAGCAAGGAATCCATCTCTGGGTGCCTGATCTTGGCCTGTGATTCAAAATTCATTTTTGGGCCCTTAATAGGCAAAGGAGTTTATAAAAGCCCTTGTTATCTAGTCATGTCACACATGTCACTGTCTGCCAGTGGAATCCATCAGTCCCCTATCATTGGAGATGAGTCATTTCTCTTTATCCAAGTTCACAGACTGCAGAGGCTATTATTTTGATAATAGGCCTTCAGGTGTTTCCATTTTGACATCTGAAGCATTTCAAAAGACTTCTGAAGATTTTCAGGAAATATTCAAACCATCTTGTCTCAAATATGAAGAGAGACCCACCTTTTGCTTTCCATTCTCCCCATCTTTCTTCTTTTGATTCTTTCAGAAAAATTTAGAGTGAGATTTGAATTATCTAATTCTTTTTGACAACTGAGTTATTGATTTGAGATTGTAAAGCACAATTTTAATCACTTAATTTTTGGCCAGTCTAATCAGTATTTTAGCTTATGAAATGAAATAGGCTTTTTTTACATTCCATGCTTCTAGGAAAACACCAAGAAAAAAGATAGTGAATTTCAACGAACTTTTACCAAGTTTTTTTATTAATTTGTTCTTCACTATCCCACATCCTTCTTCCCAGCTCACTGTAAAGTTTCTTGAACATTAAGGAAATTGTTATCACTGCACCTGATATCTCTTTGACTAATCTCATAACAGATGCTTCTCTGAACAAGCAATACGCTTTGTATCCATTATTTTTAAATAAGTAATCAAGGGCACAGCACATTTATTGTTAGAATTTTATCTCTCTGTAGCATGCATGCAATGTACAACCAACTTTGAGCAAGAACTGAGGTGTTCTGAACATCAGTGTGGACTGGAAACTGAGAAAACCAGTATGGAAGTTCTTTCAGCCTATGGGAAAGCAGCAAGCGAATACTTCATTGTGAAAAAGCACTGGAAATTTTGCCTCAAATTTTTGGGCGCTTTCCTTCATTGGTTTCTGCTGTTTAAACACGATGAGATTTCAGATTATCATGTCTATTAAACTAAATCTCACCTAAGTTTCCTTACTCTAAGCTTTGTGTCTAACTGCACCTTCCCATAAAATCTCTCAAGTGGAAATATAGCTACTTGACTTTTTAGGTTATAAGAACTTCTTTCTCTCTCTTCTATTAAAGGAGAAAAAGACTGAAAAGCTGTAACTGTTCATCAAATTTATTGTGCTCATAATCCCCTAAATTCCAATTTCACTGTTGTTTTTATTGGCTGAAAAACTTACTCAGGCTTTGCTCATGAATTATGTATTTAAGAACCGAGTACAGACAGGATCTTACGATCCGTAATTAAAAATCAAGTCTTATACAAGAATCTCTTCCTGTATCTCTCTGGTAATTCTTTCAGCAACATAGTGTTGTATCTCCAGTATATGGTTTTTTTATTTCTTTGGGGCCTGTATCTTGTTAATCGAAAAATAATTCAAAATATCCTCACAACAAACCCACAGTGACACAGCTGCAGTCCCGTCCCCATAAACACACTTCCATGAATTCACTAGGTTAATGAGTGTCCTTAACAATTGTTCCAAAAAAGCCTGTATCCACTTCGAGTGCTTGCACAAATTTCTAATGTGGCAAGTCTACAAAATTTAACACTGTGCCTGGACATACACAGGAGCACACCCTGTACACACAAGCAAAAGGTGGCAAAGAGGTGGGGAACAGTAACAGTCCTGCAGCCCTACAGCTAATTCCTACTTAGCACTGGAATTGCTGGAGAAATAATTTTCTGAATGTAACCCAAGCCACCTTAGTAAAGTATGAAGTTGGACTCAGTAAGCTCTTCAGACAGTTGGTCACAAGAGATTCCTGTTCCGAATTATCCCCTGGGGCAGCATCCAGGTCTTGCAGGCTGCAGAAAAAGCCTGAAAACTTCTAAAACACGTGTTTAAGCTCAAACCCAAAGTACTGTGAGTGCTCTGATAAAATGAAAAAATGGGAAGCTCCGGAATCTGACAGTGTTGAGTGGGAGCTCTACATGCTGGGTATCTCAACAGGTAAGAAGTAGTTCAGAAGTTACCAGCTGAAAGGTCAGACGACGGAAGCATCTTCTTTGAACATGTCAGATTTCACTCAACAGTCTGACAACAGTCATCTTAGATTTAGTCTGCCTCCCTTCCCCAGGGAGTTTAAAATATTATAGCTCTGTAGAAACCAAGATGGCCAACCCTTGTACTATTCAAACAAGGAGTAAACATAGCAGTATGCTGTGCTCAAAATCAATTCCAGCAGCTTAATGATTAGCTGAAAAAACTGACTGATTATTTCATCATTTTATTTGCAAATTATTTTAGAATCCTAGAGTCTTTGGATATGTGGGAAAAAAAACCCAAACCCAAGTTTGATAGTATTTTCAATATTCTAATTTTATCATAGTGATTTAAGGCATTTAAACTACAAAAGCACATCTCCCACTTCCAGATCTATAAAAAGCAACTAAAATGTGTCTTACTGAATGTTAGGCACAAGTCTATAACTTTTTAAAAAGCTTTGAATATTAATGAACACTTTCTGAAAAATTGCTTAAAACCTTATGAAATGGTAACTTGAATCACAACATTAACAAATTTGAGTTCCCTGTAATGATAAGAGTCCAAAAGATTTAAGATAGTTTTAAAAGAAACAGAAACACTGAGAGTAAAGCTGCTCTGATGCCACTCAGGATCAACTTATTCCCAGATAACAAAATACCAGCCAAGCATGAGATTTGCACCTTCACTTAAGATTTCTTGCACATGAACTTCTTTCCACCTTATCAATGCAGCTACCGAAAGGCTTAGTGAGTGCAGCTGGAGTGTCTCACTGTAGTTCTGACTGAAAGCTTAATTGTTCGTGTCCATGTGTAGCAGCAAGTCATGCCTGCAGACTCGTGATAAATTTAACTGCAGAACAGGAAAAAAATAGGGGCTGCATAATATATTAACCCCCATCTGTAAGAGTTGTATGTGCCAAATTATATTACATGTATTATGCATATAACTTAATTTTGTTTATACTTTCAATCAAATGCCCTGATCAAAAGCAGAAATGCTCTACCTGCACTTCAAGCAATATGGGTCAGTTTAAACATGCTTAATGCTACCGTGTCCCTAGCAAATTTATTTCTGTCATTTAGATCAAAGGCATGTATTTGCAGCATTTTCTACGCCTGCTCTATAGATGCAGATATGTTACTTCCATAAGACCTGCTACAAATGCTATTGTAATTGCTCATAAAATACTAAAATCAGAGAATTTAATTCTGTGAAAGATTCTCTTTAATAAAATATTGCTGGTTTTCTCCTAAGACTGGGTTATTATTTATTCTTTTCATGCAGTTCATTTCAGAAGTTTCAAAGTGTTTAACAATAACAAAAAAATCAATTAAAAGCCCAAAGACAACACTGCAGAAACATGAAAAGAAATATAATAAAATTAAATGCAAATTTCTAAATTATTCAAATTAAAAGTTTTATAGGTATTCACAGTAATAAAAAAATCATAAAAAGCCTTCAAAGGAAGAAAAAAAGGCAACAGAGGGTTTGAAGACTGATATTTAGTTTAATATCTGTAATTAGTTTAATAATTTGGCAATACTTGTGTCTCACAGGATAATGGCAGTCGTCTACAGAAACTGCATATGCACTTGCTCAAAACTACAGTTTTTCTTTTAACTATCTGTGCACCGATGTACAGCTCCTTTATGCTGTATCTATTGAACACTATATTTTGTGCTTTTTTTGATGCATTCGATCTGTAAGTGTCAAGGTAACTTAAACAATCACAGCACTCTGGAACATGAATATTATTTTTAATTTATAACTGGGGAAACTGGAGGATGACATTCCTACCTTCAGACATTTCACATGTTCCTGAGTAAAAATTAGAGTCCCCAAAAACACAGAGGTGACAAATATCCATGGTTTGCAGTGATGTATGTAGGATTTCCAAAGCCTCGCTGTGTCAGCAATAGCAGTCCTGCTGCACTTTCTCAGGTATGAACCTGAAGACCTTTGCTTTTGCTGCCTGAGTGTATAATGTTGGACTGCATGATTTATTCCCTGATAAATTATTATGGCACTGTATCTAAAAAACCCATGTGATGGAGAATTTGACGGCCTTTATTGTAACACAAGCTGAGAATCTCACAGATGGTGTATTTGCCATCTCTACTTCTCATGACAGCATCCCAGTTTTACAGAATGAGAACCCAGGAACAATGGAATTAAGAGCTGAATGTAAATTCACCTGGATCAAGATGCTGCACTACCCAAAAGATAATGGAGAAATTAGCATAATGAGGCAAACAAATGCTTTAGAGTCATAACTTCCCCTCCAGTGCCTCTTGCAACGCTTCTTTTGCTCTGCTGAGCTCTAAAACAATCTCAGGTGTGCTGAGAAGTGGGTGATAAAGAAAAGAATAAAATGCTGTCAACAAATGTTGCCCGTTCCTTTTTATGCTCTCCCCACACATGATCTGGGCTACAGAAAAGTAGAAAGAGTCATATTGGGTTAGAGTGAAATGGCTAAATCCTGCTTCCCACTACAGACCGTAGCTGATGTTTAGGGGACATGGGAGAGACAAGGTAAGGTCACACTCGTCCTGCTTAGCAAACTGCTTTTGTCAGTCAGAAGGTTAAGGATTTTCTTAACTGCCTATCCACCATTCATCTGGAACAAGCTCTACAATTTAATTACAATTTTATGAAAAAATATTTCTTCCTGCTTGTTTTAGACCTGTTCCTTGAAAACAGAGAGGTAGATTCTACTCTTTCCTAAGAAAATTGTTCACAGACACCTTTGTAATGACATGTTTTTACTGATCTCTTTGTGACCCTCTTTCTTGTACATTTTGTGTCCTCTGTTTCCTCAAAAGAAATACATTCTCGTGTATTTGGTAACATCCATCTCTAGTATAAATACTTCCATTACTCACAATACTCTATCTCACCTTTAAACCAGGCTTTAATCATCACAACTGATAATTACTATGATTAAGAAACAGTGACACTCAAGTAAAAACAGCTTTTCTCATTTCGTAAGTGCTTAGTTTCCTAAAGGAACTTTCTGTGTATACTGTCAGAAATCCTAGTTCACCGGTGCTACAGCTATTCCAGTAAACTCAGGAGCCAAAAATATTCCCACTCACAAGGATTTCTCTCTCTGCAGTTATTAAACCGTTAAAATTGCCCTTGTCACACCTTTGGTGCAGTGACCTGGCACTCTTTGGATAGTACCATCTGCAGTGCAGCACAGTAGGTTAAGTGTGTTCCCCGTGGGCATTTTGGATGCAATCCCTCCACCTTTGGATGTTGGGAGTGTTTAATAGCACGGCCAGATGCCGCCTGGTGACCCTGGGGCCAGTGAACATGCCCTGGCACTGCTCATTGCTAACGTGGACTTTTAAAAAAGCCCAAAACAACAATGTTATGCAACATACAGCACAAGGCATGCATTACCTTCCATATCCACTCCCACTTATTAGAAGAGGTTATATATGACCAGCATAAGCCCACACAAACACACCTCCAGTTTTTGGATGTTCTTGAAGGTATGGGGCTCCCACATCTTTCTGCAGCCATCTAGGTCAACCACATGCTATTCATAAATGTTTAACAGAAAGAGAGTGAACCACAAAGTGAAAGCAGTATTCCTACAGCTCAGTCCACTGCCAGAATCATATTTTTCTCTGTTTTGTGCTTAAGGTACGCCCTACAAATGATTGGTTGTAGTTGTTTGGAGTTTTTAAAATTGAAACAATTAAACTATTTAATCACAGTTTAGGAACTCCACAGGTAGGATGCTTATTCCTGTAACAAACAATTTCTTACTTTTTTATTTTAAATTATTATAAAATAAT
>VYZQ01042634.1:39687-50773 GCA_013400655.1 Mystacornis crossleyi | reverse complement strand
AGTAGGGAAATAGAAGCTCTTATAAGAAAGTAGTAAGTATTCCAGGTGCAATTTTTTTTTTTTTTTTTTTTTGCTAGGGTGCAAAATCTCAAGGAAAAGAACTAGCAATGGTTCCATGAGGTAAGATCAGTGGCATTTTAAGTGTTTTTCATTTTATCAAATAAAAGGTACTGCATCAGAAGCTAGCACTGATGGCATCACACCATGACATCAGGGAGAGCAGGATCTGGCTGACCTAAGATGCTGTAACTGTCCTGCATCTCATTTGAAATAACTAGGGTGGGAGGGTTCCCCTAATACTTTTGCAATTATTTCAGACACGTTTCCTTTACAAAAAAGAGGGGAATATTCTCTGCTGATGCAGAACCATTCCAACATGCTGAGTTATAAGCAAAGTATGTAACTTGCTTTTGTTTGGCAATAATTAAAAATATAGTCTTCTTTCACAAATTAAAGAACAACTAAATAATATACAATCAGCACAGTTCCTTTTAAACTCAGGTGATAAAATTTCTTTTAAAACCACGTGATGAAAACACCTTTCCTCATGATTAAATCTCCCCTGTCACATTAACATTGACCTAAGCTCTGTGGGATAAGTAATTTCAACAGCAAAGCCCTGCTTGGCAATATTACATAATATTTTCTGGAACCCTTCCCTGCAGCCTACTGAGCTAACACCATGGCAAGCCTCAGGATCTACTGTATTAAGATGAGGTTAAACCTTCAGAAACCTTAATAAGTCTACTGAGCATTTGCAAATAGGTACATACACAGAGAGAAAAGAAAAAAAGCCTACCAAGTATAGGAGGGAATATAGTTAGTGGAATAAAGTACATTTCTCAAAAATTTGAGACAGAATTGGAAGTAATAACAAATAATTGAACATTTAAGGTAATTTTTAGGTAATGCTATTCACAGTGGGGAATCACTGAGATTTTGCATGACTCAGACAGCATACTTAAAAATTTTTTATATTTACAAAAAGCCAACCAGCTTTCTTCCACTTTCCTGCTCAAAGAATGAGAAAAATTTAACCCATGTGTCCATAAACACACAATTTTGGGGTATAGTCACGAGCTGCTTGGAGTTCTGTTCCGAAATGAATCCCTAAGCTGCTTGTCCCCTGAACCTTCTGGAAGGAAGTAAAAGGAGTTGGGACCAACGGAGCCAAGACAGCTCAAAGAGGAAGCCCTTAGAAGCTGTTTGGAGCTGTTTTTCACACACTGCAAGCAGACAGAGCCATCTCAGGACACCATGCAAAAATCCAGTGCTTGGCACCAAAGGCTCACACAATGAAGCACTACCTCTTCATGAGGAGCTAAACATTCTCAATGATGCTTTTCCCTACACCACTGTCTTTCAAGGCCATTGGTTATGCAACTTCTGGAAAAACAAAGCAGATAAATTATTCAAGGTCTTATAATAAGATTTCTTCAACAAATGTAAGCAAGTGGCTTGTGGATTCAGGTATTAGGCTGCCCACCTGAAGAGGATGGGAAAATTATGCTAGAACAGAAGCACAAGTTTAAATTAACTGTCACACAAAGGGAAACTGTCCAAACTGAGTGAAATGCCAATGTTAAACTGCACAGTTCAAAGGATATTTAAAAATACCATCCTAGGCACTAGGAGTGCCTGAAAAATAGTGAGAGGGGATCTCAAAAGGAGACTGAAATCATGACAGCTTGTCTACTGACTTCAAATCATTATGCCAGACCAGGCAGGTAACATTTTGCACTAACTTGTCTCAACAAAGGAATGGATAAAAAGAATAATGGCTGTGTACAACCATCATTGTCTTTAGTTATGAAGTTTAGCTTCAAGAATATTTTCCGGAGTTAATTCTCACATTTTTTTATGAGAGTATTAGCTTAAGAGACAGAGTGTGTCTGATTACTGCATTTAAAAGGGAAAATATCTTCTGGATACATAAGTGCAGTAGAGAATTCTGCATAAATTAAAATATCACAATGCTAAAAGTATTATAATGCAAGCAATGTCATTCTCATGATCAAAAAACATTTCACCATACATTTCAAATATATTGAACTCTCAGACTGGAAGCTATATGTCTTTTTCCTTCCAAACTCAAGGAAATGGAAAATCAAGGCAATTCCACAAAATCTTTTACATTTTTGATCAAACAGCAATGCTATTCACACACATCACCTAAGATCAGAGACCTATAGGCCTTCCCATTTAAAAAGCATCAGGTTTATAGAACCACACTCCCTGCTGCAAATAGCAGCAAGAATCTAAAATTATGAGATACAGAATAATTGATAATGTATGATGAGAATCATATGACAGCAAAGGTAAATATGTTTCATTTGTAACAGAGGTGGCTGAATCACATGCTGTGACAGTTTCCCAAGCTCTGATCATTTTCTCTAGGTTGCCTTGATGCTTGAGGAGATTTCTATCAGTGTTACAGAAGGAATTGACAAGTGCCCACTGATTCTGACTATGACTCTTTTCTTTTCTGCCAGGTTTTGAAGTCCTTTCTGCAAGGATCCTACCTACCTTCCACTCCCCGCATAAATAAGGTGAAATGTGACAGGAAAGGTGTCTGTATCTTCACCCATGTGAAGTGAGGCTCTCACTTCAGCCTGGAAAAAACTCTCCTGCTCAACTGCACTCTTATGTATTTGCAGACTAGATTTTGGAAGAAAGGTAAAATCTATCTCCCAGGCTTGGATTAATTATTTTTAAAGTAAACACTTCTTCCTCCAAAAATGACTGTGGTGCAGTCACACTGAGTAACTCCCACCAAATAATAAAAAAGAAACAAAAGTCCCAGTGATTAGTTCATACAACTACTGAAATTTTGGGTTCAAAAAGACCTCTAAGATCGAGTCCATCTGTTAGCCCAGCCCTGCCAAGCACTGCCACTAAACCATGTCCCCAAGAGCCACATCTACCTGTCTTCTAAAAATCTCCAGGGATGGTGACTCAACCACTTCTTTTGGCAGCTTGTTCCGATGTCTGACAAGCCTTTCAGTGAAGACATTTTTCTTACTATCCAGTCTAAACCTCTCCAGTGCAGCATGAGGCTGTTTCATCTCATTGTATCACTTGTCACCTGGGAGAAGAGACCAACCTACACCTCACCACAATCTCCTTTCAGATGGTTGTAGACAGTGATCTGCTAATGTCAAAGTGGCTACTTATTTTCCCACAATATTTTAAAAACTTTTAGTTTCACAATAGTTTGCACAAAAAGGAGCTTTCTGGCTTTGCAGCCCAACAATGAGAACATGCTGTCAGAGGCTCAGATTCAAATCTAATCTCTCTCTGAACGAAATCAAGCATTTAGAAAAATACCTTAGTCACAAAGTAACAAAGAACTGTGGGCTGGTGCACCCACAGTCTATCATTTTTTTCTAACTGAGCACTTCCATTCATTAATACAGTAACCTGGGAATGCCCAGAATGTTCTCAGCAGCAGGCTGTAAAGCAATTTTTTACACTGCTGACCAAAAGAAATTCTTAAGCATTTAATACCTAGTGGAGATGTTCCAACAGAAAAGTACAACATTCTGTAATAGCACATAACTCCTCTGTTAAGACATTTTCTTCTAAGTTAGGTGAGGGGGGGAAAAAAGGTGTATCTCCTTAAAATCAGTAGAGATTTGAACAGTTTCTGATCCAACACACATAAGAAAACTGCAGCACCTGTTTTGTGATAGTGTCTATATTGTCCTGAAAATCTAGCTTTTGACTTTATCTCAAATGTCTGGGAATGCATTTTTTTTGCTGGAAAAAAAATCTTGCTTTCATTAGCTGGGAAAAAAAAAAGTGGGGAGGAGTAAATAGAGATCTGTTTCTTGTCAACTGGAACCATTTTAATTTATTTATTTTTAAGTCGGTCACTGAACTGACAAATCAATTTAGTGTGTAGTCCAAGTGCAAATCGCCTGCCCTGGAGTCAAAACAAGTTGCACATATGTAGGCAGAATTTGGCCTTTGCTTCCTGAGCACATCCCTCTGAGCTGCAGAATACCAACTGCAGGCTCCACAGGCTCCATGTCAGCCAATGCCAATGGGTGAACTAATAGGAAGAATCTTCATAGAGATTAAGAGATTACAGTTTCTCTGTAAAATATAATTAAAAGAGAAGAAAGCTTAATTTTGCTAATTCCTAAAATGGAATAAATCAGAGGAAAATATCTTCTGTTTTATCTTGATAGAAGTATTCATGAGTTTTACAAAGCATTGTATCACTACACATGTATTCCAACAACAAAGCAAATGTATCCATGAACAAACACCTACTTTGCACTATACTAATTCAAACTCATCTATTATATATGGCTTTTTTATAATTTCATCTGACTTTCTAATTCAGTAATTGTACATCAACTAGCAAGAGCAAGCTATGCAATAAAGGAGTAGAATTGTGGAATTTTATGCAACCTAAAGCAAAACATAAATACCTGCAGCAGATCTACTACTTTGCCATTTACTGTGACGAGCCTGCACCTACAAAACTTATTGCTAGGTACCTTCCTGATTGTAAGTAGGAAGAATTTTCTGCTTGCTATTTAAATCCTGTGTCAGTAACTGGCCGAAATTGGCATTCCTGTTTCTGCAGAAGACATGGATGGTTTCTGGATAAACCTTCTCTGAACACATCACGTTTAGTAAGAGGAAGCAAGAGAAGCAGCAAAGCAGTTCCCACCCACAGGGATACCACAAGGAAGTGGAATATACTGTGGCAGAGCAGCTTGGATCTCTGGAAGGCTTTCGGAAAACCACTGATGCGTATTCTTGGAAAGCAGCACTTGAAATCGCCCCTAAAGCAACACAACGCATGCAAAACAAAACCCTACAGGCTGTGCAGATAGCTTACCTAGCAGCTGATGTGGGCCTATGCAGACAAGTTAACTTTCCGTCTGACACGTGGTGCCGCAGGTGGAGTGCTCCCAGCTTCTCACCGCCCCGCAGGAAGAGCGGGAGGGCAGCCTCCGCCTCCACTCTGGCCCGGAGCACTTGATTTAGGGACCCAGTGGCCTAATTTAATTGCTACAACTGACTTGTAAAGCTGTTGCACAATGTGCCTTAAGGAAGTAAAAAGACAGAAAGAACAAATATGTTCGTCTACCCTGAAAGCATCTATAGAATTCACCTAAAATCTGAGAAATTCTGCATCAAACCAAAATATGCTGTTTCAATTGCTGATTATTTTAGGAGGATATACAGGTGCAATTTAGGGTTCCAACAACAAATAATCACCACATTTGAAGACACATTGTGTCAAAGATGAATTAAGCTCATTAATAATACATATTTGTTTTTATCTGAATTTGTTGTCCCAAATGTGAAACTGACCCATTGCATTCACAGTGTACTTTATTATCACCCATTCTTGCATTTGAACTGAAAAACAAAATATATAGAAATAAACAAAATAAATCGGAATATTACCACTTCTCTTTGGAACCGTCTGTGTACTTCACAGTTCCTCACCTGGTTTTAAATGTGACATTTCATTAGCGTTTAATCTGGCATTAGAAAAGGTATTCTTTTCTAATTGCAGAAGAATTTTAAAATATCAGGAAGAAAACTCTTCCCAGCAAGAAATCAACCACGGAGTCTGAAATCTGCACCTAGGTGTCAATTTGATTTCTCAGAAACTGGGGAGGTACGAGCATGACTTGGGAGGTGGGAGGGGTGGCCGGGGGTGTATTCAGTAGCTCTATCATGGACAATCATGGCTCATTATCGATGGAAGATCATGGCCCATTATCACCTCGCACTTTTAACAGTCCTTTACACTCCCACTGCCACAAAGTCATTTGTCCTGTGTTTGGCTAATAAAAAAAAAGCTTTGGGAGATTCCCGTCTCTGCAAACAAAGAAACTCTCCCCAGGAAGAGCAACCACAAACCTGGCAGTGCTACTACAACCGCTCTGCTCTCTGTGGTTTTCCCTTGGGCCCTTTTCGCACTTGGCAACCCCCAGAGCACCAACACCCCCGCTCTCACTCCCACCTTCCTCCTGCACCATCTTCCAATTCTTCCTCTTCCCCTACTCACCATGCTCTTCCCCTTTATGATCCCCTCTTGCCTTTTGATGACCAAAAATAATCCTTCCCAAAAAATTCCATCAAAACCTTTTAAAAACTCTGTAAGCTCTGAAAAAGACCTCTCCCATGGTGAAAAGAAAGGGAAAAGTAACTACAAAAATCAAAGCCCACATGCTCTGATATAATAACTGCATTCACTCTATTTTATCATTCTTTTTCGTTAACCTTCTTCTTACTCTTTTTACACTGTTTAGTTGGATACAATTACCTTGTCTTCATACAGCATGTGGGCAGTTCTATATATCCGTAAAACACAATTTTCGGTATCAATAACTATATTGATTAAAGGTATTAGCAAGGATATCACATAAAACACATCTTTTGACTTTTACTTCCATCCCGGTGTTAACCGTCATCCTGTACATATCCTAATACTAAAAAAATCTCTTGAAAGATTCAAGAAAATGTAAGACTGAATGAATAACCCCACAAAAGTTATAAATCAACTTACGTAATGCAATTGCAGGGTTTAATTTAATGGTAGATTTAAATTCTATCATAAAGAATGTTAAACTTTGCACTTCATTTTTTGCCTCATGCTTCTATCAGTTATAAAAATCTGTTTTTCATAACAAGTAATTATGAAGAGATCATACTCATTGAAAACATTCTATCCGTGGTGGAAAAAAATATTGGTCACAAAAAAAAAAAAAAAAACACCAAAAAACCCCCCCCAAACAAACAAACAAAAAAAAACACCAAAAAACCCCCCCCAAACAAACAAACAAAAAAAAACACCAAAAAACCCCCCCCAAACAAACAAACAAAAAAACCCCACCAAAAAACCCCTCATCATATTTAGTAAAAAAACACAAAGCAATCAAGGTCCTCACATGACATTCCTATACTTAGGTTAAAACTTCTTCATCAACTTACAGCAATCCCCCATGCTGCTGTAGCAGCAAAATCCAAATAAGTAAATAACCACAGCTGGGGAATCCTTTGGCAAACATGTAAAATGAAAGAACAGACAAAAAAATTCCTTTCTTCCAGTCTGGCTGATACCAGCCAGTCTCTGAGCTGGATCAGGCATTGGAGCTGAGTGGCTGGAGCACCTGGCCTCCCACCAGGCAGCATGGAACCCACGGATGGTGCTCCAGCGTTCGGTGCAGCTAATGCTAGAGCTCCAGCAATCAAGTAAAGTCAGCAGGAAACCCATCAGATGGGCAGTTCACGGCAAAACCCCAGAGGGCTGCAAGAATGGAAAGGCAGCAGGGGGGGGGAAACAAACAAGAGATGCTAAAACTGCAAACAACCAGAAAAAACAGTGGCAACAGAGAAGAGCAGTTTAAGAAACAAACATAAAACTGAACCACATAACACTTTATTGGGAAGACAAAGCACGGAGAGCTTCAGGCACCCTGAAAGGCAAGTAGGAGATAGCGATAGATTTCAAACACTTGGTTCCAAAATAAAATTTATCCAGCAAATAGAAATTATCCTTTGGATAATGTTTTCCTTTATCACCTATTTTATATTTGTCCTAGTACAATCTGATAGAGATTGAAAATTCTGAAACTCATTCTAAGAAGAGAACATGACAGAATGACAACCCAGATGGTGAGCAGAACTAGCCTGTTCAGCAAAGAACCATTTGAGTTAATTAATAAGCAGCCAGAATAGAAGTGTGACTTCACAAAAACCTTGGTCTTAAGTAAGAAGTGACCACGAAGTGACCTCTTTCAAAATAAAGGAGAAGTTGTCCTTTTTTTTTTTTTTTAAATTAAGCTACAGATGAAGTACCTCTTATTTGACCCTACAAAACAGCTCATAAACAGTCAGAACACTCTTCCAGGCTGCTTGAATTATTTCCTATGGTCAGAGAATTCAACCCCATATTCCTATCTCTCTTTAAAGGGGTGGGTTACCATACCCATCAGGGCATTCCTCATTCTCCTCATGGAAACTATGAAGTTATAGAGGACAGTGCTAAACCGGAGAATTCTGCAGCATATGAGCCACTTTAGCTGGGAAGAGAACTCCAAATTCCTGTGTCAAAATCTGATATTAGAGCTGAATCTGTCCTTAGCATGGAAACTGGAGCCCTCAGGTGAATATAAACCACTAAGCTTCATGTTCAGATATATTTTCTCTCTGGCTCATTGAATCATAAATTATGTTCTGCCTAAAATAACGAAGGTCAGGGAAACTCCTTGTGACAAGAGATTCTGAACCAGTTCAGACCTCAAGTATTGTGGGCGAAGTCTTTAACTGTACAGCAAATACACACACAGAGATTTTGTATCAGCTCCCTGATGTGAATGCAATAAACTATCTGTTGGGTTGCAGGAGAGGGACAGGTTTGTTTGGTTTTTTAAACTGACCTCTATTCTTGAGCCAAGTCAGATAGAGCACGAGGAGAGGGCACGGTGCTGTGCTTCTTCCTGTTCCCATTCCATCTCCTCCATGAAGTACAGCAGAGATAGCTATTTCATTCTCTACACACATAAACAGCCACGCCCACCCTCTTCTGCAAGCAATGAAGAAACAGAGGGACAGCAAAAATAAAGTGGAGCTGGTGCTAATGCTGACCTTTAACTTGAGAGCTGGCATTTGCTCCCTCCCTCTCTGGACAGATAAGTCTTTATGATGGCAGAGTCTGAACAGGTATCTGGGATCTGAAAGACATGCTTTCCACATAGCAGAATTTGTCAAGTACCTCCTCACCTTTCATATAAAACTTGGAATGTTTACATCAAAGTTGCAGGTTCTACCATTATTGGCAAGATAGGAAGGCTCAATCAGGAGATCTCTAATCAGTTAAAATATGAAATCTGATCATATAGTTGCAAGTTCAGTGAGTACATTAATCAGAATTTAGTGTCTTTCCTCAAATCTTTTCTGGCACCTGTAGGAGAATAGGAATTGTTAAGAACAGAGAGTGAATATCACTTCTGCATATTCCAAGACAAGCAGTGCCCTGTGGGAATTCAAAGAGTGCTGCCATGCAGCCTGAGTGATGGTTCTTTGAGGAGGAATGACTAAAAAAATTCCCAGATTCTCTAATTAGCCATGTTATAGTGACTGTTAAGCCTGATTCTTTCTGCATTTCTGCATATGCTTATGGAATACAGAGATTCCACTCTCTGCTTCAAAAAATTACCTGTTAGTAGTGGTTACTCACTAACAAACAGCCAGGAGATGTGATTAAAAAGAATTTCATTGTGGCATCAACTCTCTTTAAAAGGAAAAAGAGGGGTGGGCAGAGGAAGAGAGGGAGAGAGAGATGCTTTAAGTTCAGAAGCAAAACACTGTTATTATTCTGAAGCAGGAATGACATCCTTGCATTAACACAGCATGAAATCATGGTAGCAATTTTCATGCTGTATTATTTTGTTTTTGTCAGGTCACCGATTTTCAATTTCATCAATACTATATAAAACTAAGGAAGATAATATAATAAAAAGCATCCACTCGGAGTCCAATACCAAAGAAAGAACATGTTGCTTTTTTCTGTGAATTTAAACTTACAAATCCACACACAGAAAATATGTGTTCTTTTTGTTCCCAAATAACATAAATACACCAAACTCAGAGGTTACAAAAAAGACAATATACCAAAGTAAACCTGATACAGTACTGACTGTATGTGACTACAGCTTACAAGTTGATCTTTACCTTCGTCTAACATGCAAAATAGACAGAGTATAAAGCCAAAAAGCTACAGTGGGCTTTGTTTACACTGTTACACATGATCTGAACCCATGTTCTTAAGCTTTTTCCAAGCACTATTCATTTAAAGTGAAATTACCGCTTAAATCGTCCCAGATTTAGCTCACTGATTCTCATTACCCAGCTGTCCTTCTGTGTTTTGACTGTATCATTACAACTGATCTGAGGTCTCCTAAACCACAAGTTATGGCAAGATATAGAAATAAGAGAGAGACACATGCTATTTTCAAGCCTTCCAAACCTTCACCTATGGGGATGTCACTCCAGGAGGTAAAGCTCACAGAACTGCATTTGGGTAGCAGAGAAGACCCTAGAAATCCACCTCTCCATTTGGAAACATTTATGAGGTACTCTGCTTAGAGAAGGGAAGAAGGGAGAACAAAATCCAAGGAGCTATCACATACAAAACATCCAGTGGGCTTGGAGTTTGGCAGCTTGACTGTGAAGTATGTCAGTATCTGCTTCTCTAATTCACAGCTGTTCCACCAGGTTCTAAATCCCTGAGCACCTTATCTGAGCCTCTGCATACAACCTCAGCTGGAGAAACTTTCCTATGAAGGAGGCAAACTTTCAGGTTTCCTCTCAGGCATACACCCGTGCAAGATAAGAGACGATTTTCCAAAGAGAAATGTACAACTTCTGTCTTCAGAGGGGACTGGAAGCCCCTAAATGCTTTCCACAGTGGAGGAAAAGGGCAGCAGGGAGATGGACACAACCAGTCCTACTCCCTTTATTGTCCAGTTGTATCCATTGCATGCACGCCCCTCACTGACACCGAGTCCGTGAAGAAAGCTACCTGCTGCTCTCATTGCCCAGTACTCTTCTGAAGGCACTGAAGAAATCCAAGTAATTTGGCTGGAAGGGACATAATGCTCAGTCTGGATGGGCAAGGAACATGAGGTGCTGCACAGCACACCCATCCCGCAGTTAACACAGGTGCCTGTGAGGGCAACAGTACCTCTACCTTCTTTGTAAGAGTTGCAACATGAACAATTGCTGTGATATCCTCCATTGTCCTACAAATAATGGCAGCCATATGTTTCCCTATTAAAACGCTGCGGGAGTAAATTAGACATTCCATGATTTTTTTATAAAACTGGATCCTTCCCATTGCTATTTGAAAATAATTAGTCCTTCTTCAACACTGAATGATTAAAATGTAACTAATGCCACACTTCGTTCACATGATCAATGTTGGTACAATGAATAGCACATGAATTAATAATGTCTAGGCACTTTTTCTAATTGTTTCCTAATGTTCTGTTATTATATATTCATTTGCTATTCACTGCCATGCTAGTGATCACCATTTTTTAATTGGTTC
>VYZQ01042634.1:12973-29721 GCA_013400655.1 Mystacornis crossleyi | reverse complement strand
ACAGGAACTACAGTCCAAGCACCAAGGCGGGAGTTCCTTGGTGGGAAGACTGGTTTTGTTCTATATTTGCCTAAGTTGCAATTATTTGTGTCTTGTCCTAACCACAAAAATTTTTTTTGGTTTTTATTTTTTTTGAATTAGCTGAACCAGATTAAAAAAAATTAGTCCTTGAAAGTACAATTTTGGGGAACTATTAAAACAAAATAAAAAGTTTTCTTTTTGTTAGGAAAAAAAATATATACATATATATAAAATTATATCCATATATAGAAGAGAAAAAAATCATTAGGTTGGTCTTTTCTTGGACAAAAAAAAACAAGATTAAAAAAAGGATCCAAGGTAGATGGTAAATAACCTTTAGACTAAGGGCAAATTGTAGACTGTGAAAGTGGCATGATTCAGTTTTAAAAAAAGCATGCAGCACAAGGTATTCTGCTTACAGGTGATACTACTGCTACTACCACCGCAGTACCAGCTTCTGGTGCTAGTCCAGACGAAAATGAGAAGAGAGATCTGTAGCAATAACTTTGAGGATATGTGCAGACCCTCAAAGCAAACACAATTGCACTACACTGCACAACTGGTAGAGCATCATTCTGAATTGGTACAAACACAAATCCAGAATTATCCTCAGTTTTGCCAGGCATGGCAATCTCAGCATCAACTACTTTTTGCAAAGATTATTTAAAATGCCTACCAAGCACTCAACTGCTAGAATAAAAGTTGATATTGTGCTAAATCTTCATCAGCAGATAGATAAATTTTATTGCATGTCCTACATTTTCAGTGTAAGTAAAGCAAAAGGACATCTGGATAGAGGGATGCACATGGACTTTAATTCCCCAAAACTGTGCTGCAGCAGGACTGGCACCACTCCAAAGAAGAGACTTCTCACAGCTGCATCCCTATGAGAGGAAAACACAAAGTACTATGCGTAAAATTCAACCACAGTTTTAGGTTTTGCAAAACTTGGGTATTTTTGGCAAAAGCAGTTTTTTTAGTGCTTTTGCCCCGTTATGTTAGTTTGGTAATTGACATGGGGCTTAGACTCAAACTAACCAGACTCCCACCTTGCCTGCTTGTTGCCTCATCTGAAATCCACAGCAAACTGCAATTAAGTGGGGAACCCAGTGCTGGAAATGACACCGCTAGCCTGGCCTTAATGGGGTGTCTTTTACCAGGTTCAGTTCCACCTTTGCCTTGGCCTTCCTCACCCCCTTCCTACACAACTGTACCTCATCTCTATACTCTTCCTACGTCACCTGTGCCAGCTTCAACTCTCTATTCATTTTCTTCTTTCCCTTCAGTTTGACCAGCCTGTCCCTACTCAGCCATGCCAACGTCTCACATTCCTTGACCAGTTTCTTGCATATGGGAATCGCTAGTTCTTGCACTCCATGGAAGACTTCCTTAGAGATCTGCCAGCTCTGTTCCACTCCCTTGCTCCTAAGGACAGTCTCCCTGGCGATCCCACTGACTATCTCCCTGTAGAGCTGGAATTCTGCATTCCTAAAGTTCAGGGGCCTAACTTTAGATCTCACCTGACTCATATCCCTCAGGACTGGCAACACCACCAATGCCTGATCACTGTAGCCCAGGCTGCCTCCAATCTTTGTGTTCCCAGTTAGCCCACTTGCACTGGTGACCAACAGACCAAGGATGGCCTCCCCTCTCATAGGGCTGTCTATTACCTGGCTCAAGAAGATATCCTCCATGCATTCCAGGAGTCTCCTGGATTTCCTAAAGCTCGCCGTGCTACTTCCAGCAGATGTCAGGGTGGTTGAAGTCCCCCAGCAGGACAAGAGTCTGCAATCACAATACTTCCTGCAGCTGGAGCAAGAGTGCTTGGTCAAATCCTCCCCTTGGTCAGGGGCTTGTAGTAGACACCGACCGCAAGGTTCCCTTTGTTGCTGGGGTCTCCAATTCTTACCACAGGCTTTCGACCTGCTCTTCAGAGACAAATCACCACACTCAGTCTTGGAGCCCTCTTGATGTAGAGGCTAAGTCCTCTGCCTCTCCTTCCTCCCCTGTGTCTTCTGAACAGTCTGGAGCCATTGATAGTCACACTGCAGTCATGGAATTCATCCCACCCGGTTTCAGTAATGGCAACTGCCACGGGGTGTGTCCACACCCGGAGCTGTTCCTCCGGTGACCCGGTGACCCTNACTGAATATGAAATATAAACGCAACAAAAGGCACCACTACAGCAACGAGGTTGTGGCTTTCCAGCAGCACTGTGCCTTTCAGCTCTTCCTGTTTGTTGCCCATGCTGTGGTGTGCATTGGTGTAACAGCACCTCAGCTGGGTTGTCAGCCATGTCACCTTCCTACAGGAACATCCCTTAATTCCTTTGAGATAATTCTCTGGTATTTCCCTGCTGGCTTTTATTACCTCAGGAGTCTCCCTGGCTCATGTCCATAAGACTGCAAGTATGATCCAATGTGGCCAGAACATTTCAGAGTTAGCAGAAAAGAATCCTCACTAAGAAGAGAATGCTCACTAGCACCCTGTCAGTCTAACCCTTGCCTGTCTGTTCTCAGTAACTAAAAAAAATGTGTATTGTATTCCATATCTGTGCTACGTCATATGCCCAAGACTGTTACTGTCCCTTTGGGACCCGGGGGCCAGAAAGGGAATTATGGAAGTGGGGTGTGCTGGGTTCCTTTAAAAGATGGGACACAAAGGCACAGGTTCTTTCGTTCTCACTGGGAAGCTGAGACATCGCAAGACAGAGGCGTTCTTTTGTTTCTCTTCAAGGCCCTTGCCTGGATTAGGTCTCCAAGAAACCAAATTTTGCAATCCTAAACTGCTTTAGGGCAGATTTCACAAATATCTCTCTGCAGTGGCAGCTGCCACCGCCAGACCTGTGGGGTCAGGGGCTGCTGTTTTTGGTGCCTAGCAGGACTGCTTCTTTCCCTGCCACAATACACCGATGACTTGGAACTTCACTGCTGACGCCAACTGGGTCCAGCTGGATGGAAAAGATGCAGAGAAATTGGCACCGCAGGTTCACTGCTGCCCCAGTTCCGGAGTTCCAGCTGCCATTGCTGACCGAGCTGCCACTGTCAGGACAAACCTGGTTGGCTGAAGTAAACGGCTTGAGGGGCATTTGTTTTTGGACTCTGGGTTTCCTGTTCCCTGTTGGTTGTTGTTTGGAGGAAGAGGGAGCTTTCTGTAATCACGGCGGTTCTGTTGCTGTGTTGGGGATTTTTTGCTCTTTGTTTTCTTTCTCCACACATCAGGTGAAGGGGGCTTATCCGCCATCTTGCCTTTGGCCCTTGGACCGCATGTTCGTCTATGGAAGACGCCATCTTGGGGGAGGGGCTTCTCCACCATTTTGTTTTCTTTGTTCCTGGGAAGTCCACAGGATTCAGCACTTTTCTATCTAGTGGTTATTGCTGTCATTTTTGTGGTTCCTGGATTTTTTTTCCTAGTAAGCTTTTTCTTTTACTCATATCTTCTCATGTATATCTCTCCTTATTGTTTAAGGGTAATGGTTAAAGCTAAGAGGGGAGGTAACTCACAGTGAAGTGTCTGCCCCATAAATTGTCTTAAATGAAGACACTCTTATCGTACAGCTTGCCAGGGACAAGCCTGATATTGTCCTGCTTTCTCTTCACATCTAGTTTAAAGCTGTGCCAATGAGACCCTGAGCAAAGTCTCCTCCCTCTACTGAGTAAAAGTGAGTCCCATCTGATACCAGCATACCTGGTGTTGCATAGACCATTCCATAGTCAAAAATCCAATTTTTGTCTTTTTTTGTTTGTGAACTTTACATATTCTCCCTGTTCTCTGAAGCAGTTTGACAAGACAGCACCCACCAGGCCCCCGTGAATGCCTCCTGCTTCTAAAACATTCCCCCAGCATGGAGTAGAGTACTACAAGGTTTGAATAGGTCTACTCACTTAACCCTGCCTGGCCGTGCACGACTCCGTTCCCACTCGGATATGTTTGGAGAAGCAGCATGCCAAAATCTCTGATTGCTTGGGTTGTATCTGGGCCCCCAGGCACATCTCAGTGACACAGCAGAAGTTCAAGGTGTTCTATACTGAAGACAGGCAGAGGCATCTTGCTCCTGCCCTGTCAGAGACCTGCTTTGCTCTCCCCTGCTTGTCTGTCTCTCTTCTCTTACACTTTTCTCTACAGTGACTGACATGTGACACTAAGTCAACTTACCTACAAGTGGTGCCTTCCTGCACATTCCATGTGACTAATCAGAGCACAAAAAAAGACTAATGAGGCAGTGGAATGGATAATAAAAACAGAATTACTTGTCCTGCTTCAGATCTAGGGCAGTTACTGATCTGGAGACATTAAGATGTTTCCCTATAGAAGGACTCTATAAATATCTCGGCGGGTGATTTCTAGCTGCCTTTGAAGTGTCAGGCACTTGACATTACCAGAGATTCCTCTGCATTAGGCAGACAGATGTGATATAACATATTAATCCCAAGAGGTAGATTGCTCTATCCCCTCTTGGCACTCTCCTAAAACTCAACAGAAAGAAGTGAACTTAAAGCAAACTGCTTTGAAGATATTTGTTGTCACTTCATCCATTTATAGAGGAATGGTGTCAAAGTCAAATGCTGTATTGCTGGAATCTGCAGGACAGCCTACAGCCATGCTAAGTGCTATTTCTTCCATTTGCTCTGCAACTGCGAGGCCCCTCTAAGTACAAATAGTGCAGGATTGTGACACATTAGACCTTTGCATTTTTTTCAGGAGAGAAAACGTCATTCTCGGGGTCAAGGTGCTGCTGGGTTAAGACACTGTGACAATCAAGGGTTGACTTGAGCCAGAAGACTTTTCACTACAAATAAAGGATCTGTGGTCTTCTTGCCATAGACAGTACAAGGTCTCCAAAAAGGAGCCGGGGGAAGAAACAAGGCAAATGGCTACATGCTGGTGAACTAAGCCTTCCTTGCTACGGTCACCCTACAATTCCCTTGAAGATCTGCTCTATCACAACTTCCTAATGCAGCAAGGTAGGAAGGGGAAGAGATCCTTTCCACCCCCAACCACATTTACACCCAAAAGCACAAACAAAAAACACATAATCCCAATAGAAATCACCTGGAGCACGGCGCACAAGACTCAGGAGTTTACTGACTTTGATTTTTTTGTGAAAGAGATATATTAGGGTTTTGTGCTACAAATGCAAACAAAATTCTTTGACTCTATAGATTTGCACTTGCTATATGAAAGTACAACTGTGTTTATGAAGCATAAATAATAGAAGCCTTTGTCTCTTTTTTCCTTGAGATGGGAAAAGGCACTTAAGCCCCCATCTCCAAAGGTGTTTCTGTCTTCTATAAGTCACTTAACTCCCACTGAACTTGGTACTTAACTGCCATAGAGAAGCTGACATTTAGGTTTTATCTAGACAGTTTCTGAAAATACCTTAAACTCCCTGGAAAGTAAAGGAACAAATATTAGTGGCATCTCTTAAAAATGGAGAATATTTGAGGAAGTCATGAATAATCAGAAACAGCCAAGCCTCAAGCAAGTTTGGGAGATTGATGCCAGTTTAAGAAAGCAAGAACAGTTTAAGTAACACAGTGAAATGATCAAACTACAGTAGAAAATGAAAATAGAAACCAATGAGCTCACGTTATTTAAAATTTACCATGGCTGTATATATTTTGATTATGGCTATCTACACCAAATTCATTCCCAGTCTGGATTTTACCTGTTTATTTAAATGGAGATGGTTTAAAAGCATGTGTAATTTTATTATCTTTATAGAAACAAACAAACCAAAAAAAATCCCCAAAAACCAAAAACTAGTAGAGTATGAAATTATCACAGATAATTTCCAAAGGCTTCTATAGATGTTTGTAGATGCCTTTATACTCTTATTTCATTTTATGGGTCACTTGTGATACTTGATCAGTTCTACTTTGTTTTGTATTTATAAAAAAAGAGTAAAGTGTCAGCTTTGTGTCACAGTGTTGGATGCATCTGTATCTGTTCACTTGCATGCAATTCAGTTCAGCACCTATGACCCTGCGTCCTTCAGTTTTCACAGCAGTAACATACAGTTCAATCCCAACCAGACAACTTTACAAGACATTCTGAATGCCTACAAAACAGGTGTTCCTCTCTTCCTCCCCATCCTTCATTGAAAATTGTTATTTGTTATATATACAAAATGTTGTGCAATGTGTGCCTGGGTGATGGGAGGAAAGGAGAAAAAAAAGCTCTCGCAACCACATGAAATGCGTGTTCCAGTTAACTGTTCCTTTCCCACCACCTACATTAAAATAATTTGGAAGTTGTTAGGGAGCTGAGTTTTTCATGATTAAGAAAAAAATTAGAAACAACCAAAAAATCAAAAACCCCCAAAATCAAAAAAGCAAAACAAATTTGTTCTGCCAGACAAAATATCCCCAATTCTTCCTTTTACAAGTGATCACTACCGCAAGAGAAGTCTGCCAATGTATACTCTGTCACCAATTTCCAGCTTTGTCCATGGCTGCAATTTTGGGAATATTATGGTCAAAATTGGCTCCAATTCTATGTATAAAATTTTTATGTTGTTATGCAGAAACAAGCAAAAGAAAAATTTGACTGCTTCATTTCTTATCAGGTGTTCAAAACTGAGCAAGAACAATGTTACTCAGTCCCTCAGGAAAAAAAAAAAACCACCCAAAAAACCCAGCAAAAGCCCACTAGTTTCCTTAGGTTGAAACTTATTTCCCATCAGATTTGTCAAACGTATCCCTCACATTAGATGAGACAAGAAATCCTTGAATGGATCAGTAAGCTCATTCAAACTATTCAAATAACTTCTACAAATGTCAAGTTTTAGAAAACAAGAGCCTGTGCAGAATATGCCTTTACAATTTCACTTTACAAAATATGCTTCAGAACACGATCCTCTGATACTGTTTTTATTAAAACCACAGCACTAGCAATCACTGCCAAGAAATGATGCTGATCTGAAAGCTCTAGCTGTATAAAGCAACACCTTCAGAGAGGAGGAATATTTATTATTAAAAAGTGCTACAAAATCCTGTGATGTAAAAAAGAAAGCTATGTACCTTCTTAGAGGAACTACCATAATCCTGCTGAGGTACATTCGTGTGCATAGCTGAACCACCCATATAAGGCTGGCAAAATATTTTATTAAATTCTCAGAGTAAGTTCTGTATCCTTACACAAAACTCTGGTAAGCTCTTCTTAATGTTAACCAGGTGTCCAGAAGCAGATGAATACCCATCTGAGGAGTCCTTTTAATATAATAGTTTAAAGTAAATAATCATTTTGAAGAACAATATAAAGAGAGGGTTTAGTTTGGGTTGTTTTTTGTTTGTTTGTTTGTTTGTTTGTTTGTTTGTTTGTTTTTCCCCTTAAGTAGAGCTCAGTGCTACTTAGAAGCTGCATTAAATTAAGCAAATTGGGGCTGAGGGGTGTTCCAGTTGTATTGAGAAAGAGACTCTTATTACACTGATGGGAATGCACTTTCAAAAGACATGTAATTTTATCATGACCTACAGAAATCAAAGATTTGTTTTGTTTTTTTCCCATGGTTTTGTTTTTTTTTTTGCTTCATGTGTGGTTTGTGTAGGGGTTTTCTGTGTGGGTAGGGCTTTGGTTTTTTTTAAGACAGACTCAAAATTCCCATATGCTCTTTCAAATCGATATTCAAGGTGTTAGACTCACAGAAGAAACACAGCATTCAATACTCAGGGTTATGTAGAATGAAATAAAACAGGCAAATTATTTTTCAAGCACAAAAGCAAAAGGATTCTGGCTTTAATCCCAGCCATAGGTGCTCAGAGTGCAGAAACCTCATGTATTTGAAGCACTGAGGAACACATTCCCTGACAACCATGCGATAACTCACCAACTGCACTCTTCCAAGGCGAGGCCGGCAGGCAGCAAGGAGGGCTGGCCGCAATGCCCACAGCCACGGTCCCTCCCTGAGTCCCTAAGAATCAGCTTCTGCACCAGGGCAAGCAACTCAAGCACAGTTCAGGGAGGTTCCCAATTTGCTCCTCTCAGTCACAGTGACAACAGCTCCCTGTGCACCACCTCACCTTTTCCCTAATCACTCCATAATGTAATTGCACCACAGAGGTGTCTGCAAGAACCTCCCTATGCTTGCTTCCAACTTCTTAATTATGAAAGACCTCCTAATTGGTTTTCCTCATTTGGTCTAATTCAAAAAGAAAAGTGTCTAGCAATACGGTTCCATGTGCTTCATTTAAATTTCACTTTAATATCTAAAAGAATCTTTTCACATCTTTAAGATGTGAATAAATATGGCCAGAATAAATATGGCTTCAAATTCTAAGCAGGGGAGCTTTTTTCTTGCTCACTAGCTTGCTTATGATTATACTATTTAATTAACATTTCTGTAGTACTTTTTCTGCCAGATAGCGACTTCTTTCTTCAACTTTGCTTTTCAAAAACACTATATAATAAATCACAAGGGAAAAATCTTTATTTTTAATTTTTCCATTTATGTATTTAATGAACATTATTGAATTTTTGCCAAGTATTTATTGGAAACTTAGAATAAATATCTGTGAACTACTAATTCCTTTCTGTCTGTGAGGATGAAGTGTTCTGCTGACACCAGAATTTTAATAATAATTAGCTCTTTTATTAGAAATCTGCTCTTCATTTTCAGTAACGTTATAAAAGGCTGAGTTTTAAACTAAGCTAGAAATCAAAAGCTGTGTTTTTTTATTGAAGCTTTTCCATCCTTCGAATATAATAAGTTTTGAGGAAACCTTCAAAAACACAGACTGCAGAATGCCATGCCATGCCTACTACTAATTAGTGCTCGGCACTGCATTTGGAGTTTTCAGCAATGAGGACCAGCCTGGCCTCCTGAACTGCCTTAGTTATGCCTGCAGTTCTCTCTCTGAAACACACATTGTGCTGATGAACCTGCTGCATTTTTATGCACAGTTCCTTAGATCTTTTCAATGCCTTGCTACTGGGAGGCCTCATTTCCCAGCTGACCCATGATAGGTGCACCAGTGGTCCCATTTCCTCACTTTATCAAAGTTTCGATTCTCTCTTGGTACCCTTTGTTCTCAGTTATTAACCTACCTCTCTGACAGAATTGTTCATGTTCCATTTGAGGATACACATATTTCAGCTTTAATGTCCTAAATATAAGAAAAAGTGGAATACTGGCACAAACACCAGAACTCTTACTATACTCATCCCCAAATTTCTCTGTCATATGCCCATTAAACAGTTACTGTCAGCAACTTTGCAGGGGCATCTTGAGTGACAAAATGGGATCTACTTTTATCACAGACCTCTAAGGCATGGTTCTCAGAGTATTTCATCAGTAGAGTGAAATAGAATTCAGTATTTAGCAGCATTATTTCTTTCTTGCTGATATTTTGACAGGATCAGGTCCATTAAAATAGAGCTTTTAGTGCACAATCCTTTATGTCTGTGTGTAAAGTACCATAGTTATCTGAAGTTTTCACACTTATAATGTATCTAAAGCATCAATTATAAATCAAAGCATTCTACATTCAGTAGGTTTCAAATTATGAGTGCTCTTGATCATATTTCATCTTACAGCTCCTTTGACAAACTATATGACAAAAGATTTTTTTTTAAAGCCTAATCTTTACTAAATAATTGGCTGTGTAATTGTTATGTTTTTGCGTTTATGAAGAGGAACTGTGTATTTTCATTCTCAATTCTTTCCAGGCTAAGGAAACTACAAAACCAAAACAAAAATCGAAACCACACTTTACTGTAAAGGGGTTCTTCCCACAATATTCACGGACTCATCATAGGCAAAAGCTAAATACATCAACATAATAATAAAATTATGATTTGTTTACTTGGCATACTTGTAGTCCTGTATCAGATGCAGTTTAAATGGAAATTACAGCTTGGCGAGTACCAGTGCAGTATTATTTTCATATATAGCCCTGACTAGTGTTTTAAGAAGTAGTATCAGTTTCTTTTTCAGTCATCAGAAATTCTTGATTCAAGATGTGAATATTGACTGTGGCTAGGCTGTAGGCCAAATTTACAAGTTGAAAATAAATCTCGATATTAAAGAATATAAATGTCAGTGTTTGGTGGAAGTCTGTGCACGTACACATACCTTTTTGCTTTAAACTGGGGTAGATGTTTTCCTGCCTCAGAACTGTTCCGCACGTCCCTGCAGTTCTTCACATCATCCTAGGCTATGGATTGACACCCAGTGTGAAATGCTATCCTCCCTTCTGCAGCCAGAAAGAATAAGAATTGGGGCATATTGCTGTCACAAAGCACTCCTGGTTTCATTAACAGCAGCAGCACAATGAGCAAGCTGACTTGTAAGAAACATGCTCATCACATGTAGAGTACAGACTGTACTGTTCCTGTCACGGCTGTTCTTCCCCATTATCGACCAACCAGAATTAACTCCAGAGTTCTTCATCTCTGCTTTAAGATAAATAGTAACTATTGCCCAAGAAACCTCATCATCTTCTTTTCTGGTCTGCTTTTCTACAGTTAGGTTTGTTTTTTCTTTTTTTTTCCTTTTTTTTATGACAAGGTGAAGCTTTGACCAAGGTATTTCCTATTTCTTGCAGTTTAAGAGAGCAAGCCTATTTTTACACCATTATCAGCTGTGGAAATCTGAGACATGATTCACTGTTTACTGAAGTAAGTGGACAGTCTACCATTGATCTCAGATGAAAAACCTGATCTTTTACATGCAAGTCTGTACTCCTAAAGGAAAGCCAAGAATGGCTAGAAAGGCACAACCTAAAGTTATAAAGACCTAATTTGGGCCATTTTTTCATTTGTGTCTTCTTTTTTCCTTTCTGTATTGTCCTGATACCTTTCTAGATTTGTGGGCAATTCTTTTATCTGAAGACCAAACCTTGTAGTATTTCTGCAGGAGCCAGACATGCACAAATCACATCTACTTTTTACTAGAGTTTTCCTGAATGATGGCTATCAAGAACGGTATGGCAGACCATAATGCTTTAATTTTAACAATCCTTTTTCGGTTTTAGTTCTCCAAATTAATTGATACCTACCTACCAACATTTGATATACTGGTTTCTCTTTGTTGTTCACTGGAAAATTTCATAAACATGGCTTTTTAATTATGTAAAGTAGCAGGCCTTTGCCTACGTAAAATTGATAACTTCTAGTGGCACATCTCAATTGTAGCACTTCCTAAAAGCTAAGTACTTGACTTTACACCCTTTCTAATGAAATGATAAAAGTGTATGTGTCTTTGGGATTGTGTATAGGGTACTGTTAAAGTGAAAACTGCTGTACCATGTAGAAAAAACCCAGGTAATTTGCACATCAGATTTAAGTGTACTTCAGCATTCTCTGTGTTACCAGATAATTTTTATCATATTTTGTCAATTTAGCAATGCTTATTTCTTCAGTACATCAAGCCCAAGATTCTAAAGACCTTTCAAAACAAGACTGAAAATAAAATTTGGAACAAAATTTGCTGTTCTGAGGACATCATGTACAGGCAAACTGTTCATCTCCCTAAATGGGGTTTCAAGCAAATTTCGCAAATGTATGCCTTTCGATGCACAAGTGTTTGCCTATATTCACCAAGAACCTGAAATGACTTTAAAGTGAATTCATTTCAGAACTGATAACCTCTCAAGTGCCACTATAATTAACTGATCATCAGACCTATCTGAAGCATCACATTACTTAGACCTACACAATCTGCGAACAAGTACTCTTTCAAACAATTTACAGTATTTTAGATAGTTAAGATTCACTTTAAGAGTTAAGGAAAGTTGTGCTTTAAGTAGTAATATTTAAACATAGAGAAAAAAAATTAAACATCCCTCTAGAAAAATACTGAATTTAGGTGAAATGCCACAATTTGACTATTAATAGTCATTACTTTCCCCCACATGATATTTTTTAGAGTAGTATACCATTGTTTCTGACAATGAAACAATGCATAACAAGTGCAGTTAGGACAAACAGAAGTTTTTGCAAGTAAGAACTATTTACTGAACCATTAAAGTTATGGGAAGTGGGTATTTTATTTGTAATTTTGTACAACAAGACCCTGGGGATACATTAGACTAATGAATCAATAATCCTTAAGAGCTTAGAATTATGGAGCATTTAAAAAAACAGATTCTTATTGAAACATCACAGTTTTAAACAGAATAACATTCTATTGTAAATTCTCTTTTCGGGCAGAATACTCCGCCAGTACATTGTGAACTTCAGGAGATGCTGGAAGCAACACTTTAGGAAAGTCATGATATTTTTAATTTCCTTAAACACTTTTCATGTACCCCTTAAATGGCACTTGAATGTTACTTCCATGTTACTTCAGACAGATCCTAAAATGCACTAAACTAGATTAAAAAAAGGTTATCCATTCTGATGTTTCAACTATAGCCAGGCTGATTCCTCACCATATTTTTCGTAGACCTGCTGGGAATGTGTCCAGGGATTCCTGAACCTCTTGAACTCCACTTCAGTCCAATTTTTAATTTTTTTTTTCCTCCAAAATTCCTCCTTGATCTAAGACCCCCAGATGCTGCAGCACTCAGAAAGCCTCTCTGTTCTGAGGTTCTCTCTTTGGTGGCCTGGACTACCAGCCTGGAAATGAAATCATACTAGTACCAACACGAGAGTTTTCTTTGATGCCTCAAATCAGTATGTTTGAGCACTTAAGGGAAAAAAATTAACCACAGATAACTTTCATAGATTTAGAAAAGCAAAAGAACAAAACACCAAACAAGAAAGAATGTTTCCTTTCTCCCCACACAAGTTTTTGCTGCTGTCACCTCCTGTAGTAAGCTAATTGTGTTATGCTTTCAGTGCACTCTAGTGACAAGGGCACCAAGGCAATCTATTCTTTCAGCAAAATTAAGACACAAATAAGGAGTTAACTGCTGCTCATTAAAGAATTGCACTGATCGTGACTTTCAACCTTAGAGTTGTGGATTATAAATATAATTTTTCTTATATTTATGCAAGAAAGAGTGCTGCTCTTCATCCATAATGGAAATACATACCCAAGTTAGTGACCTTTTAAATCTCAGATGATGCCAGCACAGGACACAGACACACACTTAGTACAAGGAGCTGTGTCTAACTATGATGCTTTCTTTAATTCCACATATGAAACTGATGTGAAATTGAATTAAATGAACTGGTGGTGAAAGAGTTCAGATTTTTAATTTATCATCTGATCAGTGAAATGAAAAGTGAGATCAAACATGCTGAAATGTTGACTATCGCTATAATTAAAGTGTTATACCATAACATTTGCACTTATACCATAGGCCATTTGCACTGTTTGAAACTAAAATGCCGATCGTATTTCGTTTGCAGGAGGAGAGAGAGATATCAGCGTTATTGATAGCAATAACATTACTATGAGAGACTGGAGAAAACAACTGAAGTGTGTGTGTGGGAGGGGGAGGGCAAACTCTGCAGCAGTGGGACATGTGCTGCTCCACACGCCACCCCCTCGGAGTCTCGAGTCCAGCCCAGATCTGTTGTCAGTCAGTGGCACACTGAGCAGAGGCCCACAGCCCACCCCTGGAGCCCCAGTCTAGCCCCAGAGCAGCTGGATGACCACATGGTGGGAGAGGGTGGCCACAGGAGGCCAGAGCAGATAAAAACCATTGCCCTGAGGCACATGTGGTCACATCCCTCTTGTCCTTGGATTTTATGGCAGCTGAGATTGTGCTAGGTTCCAAAAGGCAGTAGCTATATCCTGCTTTTCTCTCTTTCTTTTCTCTCTTTCTCTTCTCTCTTTCTCTTCTTTTCAATTCGTAACTTTTTCTTATTGGAATATGGGTGATCTAAGATTGAATGGGTAGAGTTTGCTAAACTGATGCTCAGTGAAATGCTTAATGTTGATTGAATCTTTTGTTTTAAATCTTCGGAATTTCTGATCTTCTAAAGTTTGCCAGTAAAGTTTGGTTTTTAATCCTAGAAAGTTGTTGCATTTCTCCTGTGTGCCCATTTCAGGGAAAAGTAAGCCTCAAACCTCTTTTAAATAAACTCACTGAGCAAGAACTGGAGCTCTGCAATTGGTAATGGACAAAGTCAAGTAATGCCAAACAAGTCTTCCCAAACAGACATTTTGATTTTTCACGGTTTTGAGATATCTTCTAAGTCCTTCTGCTCTCACATCTAGAGCGATGATGTCCTTGTACCTTCCCAAAAGTTATGGCACGTGAACTCAAGGGATTGAGACCCATCAGCATGGCAACTCAGAGGAAACCAGCACAAGCCAGCAATGGAATAATCTCTTCCCCCATCCCCAAATATATGGTGTATATACCTGCACATTGCAAGCAGCATATGGTAGCATATATGTACTACAAGCCAATGTGATACATTTCCTGTAATCTTTTCCTGTTTTTTACAATTGTATTAAGATGGGGAAAATAATTGGTATTATGAGAAGCAGCCTAAACCAGTTGAGAAGTAGAAAAAGGTGTGTTTTATTTCTGTATCTGAATTACCAGCTGTTTACATTCAGTAATCTCTGCACAGAGTTCAAATGCCCACAACTGCATCTCGTGTAGCTCTGTGCAGTATGCTGCAGGCAAGGATCACACTGTCAGTCACGTTATCAGTGCTTTATCACAGACCAATGAATGGAGACACTCCTCTGTGGCTGCCAAAATCCAGAAAGAAGCAAAATCAAACTATAAAACATTACCTATATGAAAATGTTTAGCGTGTGCATGTAAACAGAAAACTCCAGTTCTCTCTGAAGATTTTTGTTTGTGTGTGAGTAGTCACCAGGTAGCATAAAGTTTCAGATGTTGTGACTCCACTGTCTGAGTACTCGATAATAGTTGTGAAATGCAGGGTTATCCTCTGAATGTAGATCTAACTTCAGCACAGTCACTGAAACTGAAAACATTTATGCAGAAATGTTAACCAAGTAGTAAAACACCACATGCACTGTTTCACAGCTTTGAAACCAGGCCTTTACACATTTGAAGGTGATCTATGTAATTAGCCCTCAAATATTTTAACACAGACAAGATAAAGATTATGGGACCAGACTGAGGAGAGAAGGGTTAATTATTTGCTTTTCCTAAGAAGCCCAGGGTTAATTGCTCCACAAACCTGAAATATAAATCTGACCATTCACAGTCATTTTTTAACTGGAGATTTAGACCAAGTTTCTGTAATATCGTATCCACACAAGTGAAAGCAAAATCCAGCTTCATACCTTACCTCAGGATAAAGCCTGCAAAATCTTCAAATTATTTTTGCATTATACAGCTGGAGCAATATATGAATTTTAATACCTTTCATTAGAATTTAGCAAACAAAAAACTACTATCTGGATACTGAACAAAGAATTCTGCTTTTTTCTTAATCCCAAGGATTCAGGAGGAGAAAAAACCCCAAACCCTTCACACTTTCCTTGCTCTTGTTGCCTTCAAAACATGACCAAAGTTGCTGAACAATTCACAGATGAAAAACAGTGGAAGACAGCTCTCTTCCAGTCATTTGGGTGTATAGAAGGCTCAAATTAAAATGCCAAGATTTCAACATTAGAACATTAGAAATGAATGAAATACCCAAGAGGAAGGCTTGAGTTGTTAGAAAAATAGATATAAAATTAAGCAACCACTAAGACACCAGATTTATATTTTATCACTAACACAGTTCCACATTACAACAGCCTGTGGGGTGGAATCATTTCCCATGGATAATGAATCAGCTGCTTTTCAGCAGTGTGCACTGTTCGGCTTGGCACTACAACCAAGACTAATGGTACGGTACCCAATAATTGAAGCAGATCGACATTGCCTTTTGGAATTGGACTGATTCTTATTCCATTTGCTTTGGGAACTAACTAGATCATCACAAAAAACTGATTAAAAAAATTTATCAGAGTGACATTATAGACTTCCTGCTTAGTGTACTGAAGTACTGAAGGTCTGATCCTGCAGTGCTTATTCCCATGAGCAATACTTAATGAAATGCCCATTTCTGCTCACCTAAAAAGAATAATTCATGAGCAAAGATTTCTCATTTAAGTATTTACAAGAAGAGGTCTTCTCTTTGACCTTTCAATTACATTATCATATATACTTAGAAGTCAGGGTATTAACAGCCATATTTTATGGCTTTATATTTACATATTCTAAGTGTTTTAAAAGTCACAAATTGATATGGTGGTAATCATTTTCCTCACTGATTTCACTTACACTTGAAAAGTAATTTCTGAGAACTTTCACTTCTAGCATTAACCTCAGTTTCTATGGAATACATGCTGACCTTAGCAGTATTACTAGTGTTTAGGATTAAATAATGACTAGAAGGTGGTTTCTGTTAAAGTCAAACGAATAAAAGTAGGATGAGACTCCAAATCAAACCATAATCCTGACTGCCTCATATAGGTAAAATTAGATTTTTCTGTAATGACTATTTATGTCACTTCTATACTCTTAAATATTTCAATTATCTGCACTGATAGAAAAGAGCAAATCTTCATTGATCTAAAACATTATTCTGTAACACACAAGAATTATTTAGGATTTGACAGGCATACACTGGATATTAGGTTTTTCAGGGAACGTGGAATAACCAGAATGAACATCCAGCATTCAACACACTGTGTTTACCATGTTTACTTAGGGAGAAAGAGAAATATCGCTTAAAAGGCAATGGCTTGGACATGAGGTCCTTCAGTATTAAAAATAATTGTAGAGAGCAATTTTTATTCAAAGGGAGTGAGAAAAATCTGTGTACAGGTAATGAGTGGCTCCAGGCAATAAATGATA
>VYZQ01042631.1:0-10530 GCA_013400655.1 Mystacornis crossleyi | reverse complement strand
CTTAATGTAACTGGAAACAATTGTAAAGACATTTATGCAAAAATCTAGTTTGTTGTAAAAGGGTGGACTTTACAATAAAAAACTTACTAGAAAGAATTCTTGGAATGAAAGAGGGGCGTGGGAAGGATTTAATGAATGCTTAATGCATTATTAAGCTAAAATCTACTGTGAAATGTTTTCTGCCTGTTGCCAGCAGGTCCGCTATTATGAGGCTTTGCTTTATGTCTGAGGATGGTGTGATAAGATCCTTACAAGCTTCTGTGTAGTTGGAATCAATACTTGTGGAAAGCCATCTTTTGTTCTGCAGTCTTCATATGTATTTTAATCCTAAGCGCATGTAAATATTTGTGTTTTTAGAGAACACAGGGAATGATGAGGGAAGAAACAGGAAGAGCCAACAGATCAGTAGCTGGCTTCGAGCCTGGTGTCAGTGGCATAATTTTGGCTTNTGCTTCCTATCAATAGGAAGAAATAAACATGGCAAAAAACTAAAAAGGACCATTTATACAGGTTTTGAAAAACATGGTGTCTCAACCTGTAATGCTTTTGAACCAGCCGTGTACATGCAACTGTGACCCCTTTAAGACTCTGCAGTGCAGCATCATGTGAGCTATCATGTGTGGATTTCTGCCACAACTACTTTTCCATGCAGTTTGGGTATCTCAAGCCCATGGTACTTCTGTTCTGAGGCTTCCAGGATCAGCTCGTTTGGCCATTCTTGCTCTCAAGAATTCTTAAATTCTTCTTTAGAGCTGATAAAACTGAGGCTGATACTAGGCTGTTGAAGGAGCTTATTTATATCCAGACATTTTAAAGTTGCTTTAATTTGGAAAACCATGATAGTGTTTTAAGTGTTACAGATATCTAAAAAGATTAAAATTCCAAGTAAAGGTTGCAGTTTTTGTAGTCTTAATCTGCTTCATGTGCAATGTTTAATGATACAGTTTTCAGTGATGCAGCCATGAATCGTGTGCTTGTTTTCCTCTTCTTCAGGAGCTCCTTCCATGTGCAAGGAGAGGGCTGTAGGCATGAGCTGAGACAGTGTAGGAAGTAGGAACACAGTTTTCCTGTGTTATTTGTTGCAAGAAGTTATGTTCTGAGAAGGATTAATGAGAGGACAATGATCTAATGGTTAGGGACTGATTAAAAATGCAGTTGTTTGAAAATGAATTTTCTGTACTTTGGTTTTGGGCAGCTGTCGCCCAGATATCCCAAAGCACTCAGACTTGGGTGCTCCTGAATCAGTGACTGGTAGGAGAGGATTAGACGATAAAATTTGGAAGATGGAATTTGGGAGTAGGACTAGCAGGAGGATGTCTGATCATTATAGGCTGAAATTAAAATCCACAGGGGCCGTGTTCTGAGCTTGTACACTGTACATCAAAAATGTGAGGCGCTTTAAAAAACTGGGCATTCAAATGTTGCATTGGTAAGCTGGAGTTTGTTTCTGCTGCTGGCAATTGCAACCTTTTCTCCTTGTAATTTCTAATCTATAAAGCAAGGATGTTTATAAAGTTTTGAGGCATTGTAATTGTACAGAGAATGTTTAAAGGGTGGCATATAGCATCAGATGGTGATTTTTCTGGATGTGATACAGTGAACAGCATAAAAAAGAGACATATATATACACTATATATATTATTGAATATGATTCTTTATTCATTCAGAGATTTTGATAAAGATTCAGTAAATCATAGCTAGACTAATCTAAAAAACCTATGTAAAGCCTTCTGTTCCAGGTATAAATCTAGCACTGATGACCGAATGTGAAGAAATTGCTGGTTTTTAGCGGTTTTGGTTTTTTTTTCAAACATAGTTATCTTTCCTTTTCTCTGAAAGAGGAGAAAATAAATGGCCCCTGTCCTGTTTGGAGTAGTATTATCGGGATCCTGTGATTAAGACTGCAGCAGACACCTTCCCTTCCTGAGTCATTCTCAGTCCTGCAGTCCTGCTCATACTGCAGCTACTTGAGTTTAGATCTTCACTGTGTCAAACTCAGTTAAAATTACAGTTCTTAATGTAACTGGAAACAATTGTAAAGACATTTATGCAAAAATCTAGTTTGTTGTAAAAGGGTGGACTTTACAATAAAAAACTTACTAGAAAGAATTCTTGGAATGAAAGAGGGGCGTGGGAAGGATTTAATGAATGCTTAATGCATTATTAAGCTAAAATCTACTGTGAAATGTTTTCTGCCTGTTGCCAGCAGGTCCGCTATTATGAGGCTTTGCTTTATGTCTGAGGATGGTGTGATAAGATCCTTACAAGCTTCTGTGTAGTTGGAATCAATACTTGTGGAAAGCCATCTTTTGTTCTGCAGTCTTCATATGTATTTTAATCCTAAGCGCATGTAAATATTTGTGTTTTTAGAGAACACAGGGAATGATGAGGGAAGAAACAGGAAGAGCCAACAGATCAGTAGCTGGCTTCGAGCCTGGTGTCAGTGGCATAATTTTGGCTTTTTTGATCATGGGTCAGTTTGCACAACAGCAGGCTTGCTGTCAACACCTGTCTCAAACGGGTAAAAGAGCTTTGCACTGGACTTAACAAGGCTCATTAAATCAGTTTCAAACTAGATTTGAAGAGGGAAAGGGGTAAAACTAGGCTTACTACAGAAAAGCATGAGGCCAGCATTTCAGTATTTGAGGGAAAGTGTGCTGGTGAGGTCCTTTAGTCTACTGTCTCAGTGGAGATGGAATCCATGTGTCAGAAGAGACAGAAGAGTTATTGATGTGTTAGAAAACATGGAAGCACTTACGAGCATAATGTAGGAGTTAGGTTTTCTCCCTCACAAAAAGGCGGTGGGATCAGTAGCCCAACTGAAGTGCATCTACTCCGATGCACATAGCATGGGCAACAAACAGGAGAAACTGGAAGGCATTGTGCAACAGGAAAAGTGTGACATAGTTGCCATCAAAATATGATTGCAGAACAAATTCTAACTTATATCCTGTTCTGTAAAGACTCTAGTACAGCACTGCCTGAAAATTTGTAAATTGAAGTGAACTTCAGACAAGAGCACAAAAGAGCCCCCTGAGAGATTCAGGTTATTTTTTTTCTATTTGTAGCATAAATAATTTGTTTCATGATAGAGAAAATGATGCTATGCAGGTTCACAAATGTAGAGAGCATGAGAGAAGAAAAAGTACTAAACAACAAAGCATGATACAAGCCAAACAAAGGGATGTGAAGGCTTTGCTAGGATTTGATTACCTTTTCCTCGTTTGTTTAGACGTTTCAGAGTGCAGAGATGGTACTCTCAGAACCATTGGGTAGTAAGTGTTTGTAGTGGTAACTACTTTGAAAGTTTGTTCCATGTTATGGTACTAATATTTATGTAACCCCCAGTCCTCTGTGTTTATTCCTGTTGGGAACATCAGAATATAATTTTTTTAATCATGGCAATTGTAACAAATTGAGGAGGATGTTACAATTTGAGGGCTTGGATTATGGTAGAATTTTTTGTGTTAATGTGATAAAAGAAGAAAAGGTACTAGTCTGGTAGTCAATGTGTTTAAACAAGGTAGTCTTCTGTACCAACTTTGTTACCTCCCCTTATCTATGCATATCTTAGTAAAAGCTATAAAAATTTTTATTCCATTTGAAGTTCCCCCAAATGAAGTGATTTGTCCTTTTTAATTAAGAGCGGTATTGCTAAGGGAAAGGGTTATTGTGTATTTGCTGTGCTACTGGAAAGTTACTACTGTTTTGTGAAGTCTCTGTCAGAATATGTAAGTTGATACTAAATTTGAAAAATACTTGATACGGACAAACAGGAAGTATGTAAATAGTGTGGGGTGGGGAGGTTTTTTGTACAGTGAATTATTCAAATACTGTGCTAAATTTGAGCCCTTGAAATATCAATGCTGCCAGTTTAACTGGAAATTTTCACTGTTCTTAATGTGAATGAGAGCTCATTGGCACATGCAGAAGAGATTGTGGCTGTCTTTTCTTCACAAGATGGCTTGACTACTTTTTAAGCTGTAAAAGTATACATACATAAATGTCCATGTCCATACATACATGTATTCATATATACACATGGTATATTGGTAAGATAAGCTCTTGGATAGAGCTGTTTTTCTACTCAGTTAGAAGGGAAAATACATGAATAGTTGGCTTCCTTTTTCATTAGCTTTACCACTGACCTTTATAACAGTCTGCAGGAACACTGAAAAATTGGCACAGACAGGTTTGATATCGCCTTTTCTTTTGTAGTCTGGCAGAACTCCTAAATTGTTAGGAAATGAGACTTGACAGTTTGTGTTATTAATTGGAGAACAATTTAACCATATTATGACTAACTTCAATCTAATGCTCCACATCCATTGATTCTTGCAGTCTTTCAAGGATGCATCCTTGGTTGGTTGGCTGGGTTTTTCCTCCTCCCTACTCCCCCCACCCCCACTTCCCCCCTCTCTCCTCAAGTGCTATGACTTATAAAATATCCTTATTGGAGGAACATAGAAAGTAGAGCCTTTAAAGGCTTTAAAACGGTTAGTTCTGTTTTCATGTTGACTGTAGTTTATATAATGAAGATTTAGCAAAGATCATGGTAAAAGAAATTTGTTGGCAGACCTGATTTGGCTGCCCTGAATCTGAAAAAATCTACTGTAGCTGTTTTATTCAGTTCTGCCTGTGTGTTTTTTGATTGTGACCAGTGCCACTGTAGTTATTGAAAATACAAAACGACAAGCATCATTTCCCAGATTCATGTAACTTCTAGTTAAATACATTGACCACATTTAATTCGCTGAACATTGTTGTCTTCTGGTACATTTATTTTGTTAGCAAAGCACAAGTATTTTTTACTACAGTAATTTTGAAAAGCATTTTGTAAAGGTGTTGTCTTCCAAGCAGTGCTTATTATTATTCTAAATAAATGGCTAGTTCTTATTACAGCTTTACTAAGCAACAGCTGCATAACTAGATGTAAGCTGAGTTTTGCACTTAACAGAGAAATCTGTCTTCTTTTTTATGATACATAAATTGAATTTTCCAGTACTGCAACTAAATGTTATTTAGCTAGAATTAAAATTTATTGCAACAGCTGTTTTGTGAAAATAGTCTCCTGACAGCTTTTGTAAAAATTCTAATTAATTGAAGAATGAAAGTAAGGCCCTGGAATTTGAACTTAGCTAAGAAGTTATTTAATTATTTAATAATTTAATATATGGCATTTTTTTCTAATTCTTGAGTGGCAATTTGCTGTTAGATTTTAGGCTCTTTTGAAAGCAAACTTCACTAATGAAAGGGGATAACCTACTTTATAGAATTCTGTTGAAGAATTCTCTTTAGATTGTTAGTTTTAAATTTACTTGTTTGAAAAGAAACTTTGGGTCCCTTACTAGAAATCTCTTTCATGGGGATATAACTTTGATATTTTCAGCAAATTATTTGCCCTTTCTTTGGTCCTTTTCAGAATGTCAAACACAGACCCAGCTGAACTTCAGTCTTACACTAGTATGAAATTTCCCATCTCTACTGTTTTCCTAAGAAATTATAGGATTAATTAAAAGATAATTAAAAAAAACAAGCAAACAAACCAAAAACCATTATAATAAATACACCCTTTTGGCAAACGTAAGATTACAGTAAGAAATTTCAGATCCGCCAATATTATCCTACGAATACTTTTTTTTTCCAAAGGAAAAGTGTTACAAAACCAATAAAAAAATATGTAAACAGCCATGGAGGAGTATTAGCTTACTATTTGCCTTTCTAAGATTTGCATGCTTATGGTATTGTGGAGTTTAGGATTTTCTTCTTGCTATTTTTAGTGTGTGGTTTCAAATCTTACAGAAAGCAGTGACAAGCTCTTTACATTCCACCTTAACTGAGGCTGAAAACACTTGCTGTATTGATGAAAGTTGCTATGAGAAGTAAGAGAGAGGTAAAGCTTAGTGTTAAATCTGTAGATAGGGGGAGAAATGACCCGAATATTAACAGATTAAAAAACAAAACAGATGGATTATGGTTTAAAATTGTAGTAAGAGTTCAGAACCTCTCTAGTTACACCGTTGCTTCAGACTTGATGGAAAAACAGTGTTAGATATGTACTGGAAAATTCTTCCTTTTGGGAATCTTTTTTTTTATTCTTCCCTTTGAGTAATCTGCTATCTTCTTACCTTCAATCAGAATTTAGTACAATTTACCCTTGTTTGGGTAAGTACATACCATTTTTTGTAGTCCCAGTTCAAAATGCTGGAAAGAAATATTTACCGACAGAGGGTTCCAAGGGCCAAGAATATGCTTGACTAAAATACAGTTTGTTTTCAGTTTAAAAGCTTTTTTCAATTAAATCCGTGTTCAATTTGTATCTGTCATCATAATTAAGCTACTAAGTTCTTGGAATCTTCATTAATTAATGTGATACACTGATTTTCTCTCTACTTCTGGGAAATTTTTACTAGAGAGTACTCCTCTATAATTTAGTCACTGGATTTCACTGTAATCTGTTGACCAGAGAAAAAGGTTTTCTTTCAGAAATATGCACAGATTGGCTTTTGATATCTCGTAACATGGACTGCTGGCTGCTCTGCATGTACAACAAAGACAAGATTTAATAATGAAAACGCTAAAGCTACGCAGGGACAGAAACCTAAAGTACAGTAGCCATATTCTTCATAGTTTCTCAGGTTTCTTCACATTCACAGTATATAGAAACCACTAAACCTGTATTTCTCTACTTTTGTAGTAATGAAAGAGAATATTTAACATGAAGCAAAAGTCTTGTAGAAAGTTTGGCGTGTTACTTTGGGGGGTTGTTTGTTTGTTTTTGATACTGGGATCAGCTACCCATGAATCTACTAGAAGAGAAGTGCATCACAATTTAAAAGGAAAAAAAAATTAAGGATATTTCTGATCTCTGTAAGATGAATCTGTTGTTGGAAAAACATGATAGTGTGTGTCTGTTATAAAAAAACCTTATATATATACTTCTGTTTTACATTGTGGATAGATTTGTCAAGGAAAACTCTTTAAAATTAGACTTCAAGCTGAAGAACCCGTTAACAAATGCTAGAAAATGCAATGCTTCACTCTCGCAAAATTTTAATGAAGCCAGATCTGTATTTCAGCCGAGTTAGTTATTTCTTTCTCCCGTTAAGCGCTTGTGTTATTTTCCTATGGACTAAGACCACACATGGTTCTTAGCACGTTTCCCTAGAGCTTTGGCAATTTGCTGCACAGTAATAATTTCCATTTTACCTGCTTTGTTGTAGAGTATATGATGTAAGGACTTGTAAAATAGATTGTGATATGTTTCTTAATCTGTGGTGAATTTCCAGGTGACTCCTGCTTGTTCTGACTCCCTCTCTGTTTCTGCAGGCTGCCTTATATCGGCTCAGTGGGGATTGGAATCCTTTACATCTGGATCCAAGTTTTGCCGCTCTTGTAGGTGAGCTGAGGGAGATACCATTGTATTCATACTGGATGAAGGATAATGTAAATGTATTTTTCATCTATTTTTCACTATGTACATCTTTAACAACCTGCAAAAAGCAGTGCTTATTTTATAGCTGTTCTCAGAGTCACCATTAAATATCTTCACAGTTCTGCATGACACTTCAGTTTGAAGCATTGCTTCTTGTAGCTAGAAATGGGGAATGGTGCTTGGACTTCACTTGCAATGGAAAAATCCCTTCTACCTATTTTCCTTTTTATCTTGTTTATTTGCCACTATCCTGTTTACACAATGTCTGTTTCATAAGCAGAAATAATTGACTATCAAAGCTTCCGAAGGAATCTCATAAATTCTTTGATATATAGTTCTTTCCATCTAAATAATTTTGAGATTATGTGGGTCTCAGTGGAACTTTTTGTTCTTCAGTGTAGTCTTCTCAATCCCCAAAAATCCAGGAGGGCAGGAGAGAGGGAGTTTGTTAGCATTTCTTTCCTATAAAATTACTTAACTGCACCTCTTGCTAGTGCATTAGCTTGTTCATTTACATAATTCTGCACGCCAAAGCACCAGATCAGAGGCTGCACTAACTAATTCTTGAAGAGATTGTAGTGGTTTGATTCGCATTTTCCCCTTTTCTGTGAGATAAGAACAGGGAGGAATACAAAGCAGGCACCAAACTTTAAAGAATATAATGAAGTTTATTACTACAACTGAAAGTAAAATAGAATAAAACGGAATTAAAGCAAATTAACCCCCCTTTCTCTCCAGCAGCTCCTCCATCCACCTGTAATATAAAGACACAAACCTAAAAGCCGTTCAGCCAGTTTGCCCCTCTATAACAATCTTATGTCAGTCCATTGAGTGAAAGAAGTCTCTTTTGCTCAGCTATGGAACTTTTCCACAAGAAAAATCTTCTCATGGCATCCATGTCACAGCACGACCGCCGTCTGGGGTGGTTTTCTGTTGACATGTGAGGGTCCCCTTAATCACAGCTTTCTCCACAACCGTGTTCAAGGATTCACNGGCCCCCCACCCCTGGGGCCGAGGGGAGGAAGGTGAAGGCCATGGGCCCGCGGCGGAGCTGGACCATGGCCCGGCCTGGCCTCCCACCAGGCCTGCACCTGGGTTCGCGTTGGCAGGGCCCAGCCGGGCCCCGCCGGGCCGGCCCAGCCCCCCCAAGGGGGCTGAGCGGGCCCTCTGTTACCTCTGTCTTCGCCGGAAGAGCAAGAGAAAAATTCCCGCCCTTCATCTCCTTTTAATCTGAATTCACGGGGCGTACTCCTCTAAGTGGCTCAATAGAGCTGTCGATATTCAAATTAGTTAATTGATTGGTTCTGTCCAGTTCTGGAGGAAATCACAGCACCTGTTGCTGCAAACCACTTCCTCCAGGAAACAGAGCCAAAAGGAAGAAAAAACCTGAAAAGCAGAAAGAGGTGTCAACCCATGACAAGATGTAATTACTGAGAAAGAGTGTTTTCTTAACATCCTGTTGTAAAGTTATTTTTTTGGACTTCTTTTCAGTAGCCTTGCAAGTAGTATAGTGTGATTACTCCAGGCAGACAGCAATTCGATTTACTTAAGAAATTTTCCTACGTATGTATGGTATCATCATAAACAGTACATGAAACTACTAATCTGTAATAACTAGTCAGCAATTTTCTGATGAACTTCTTTTTAATATGCAAGTATCACTGTATGGTGTTCTTAGCAAGATAAGTGAGCAAAGCAGAGCTATGCGTTCTTGTTTAGATCACCCTTAATGTACTTTGGCAAATTATCTCCATTCATAAATGCATACAAATTGTTTTGTTAACTCAGTTTTGTATAATTCTACGTAAATTTGTGTAATGATTGTCAAATACTAGAGTCCATGAAAATTTTTCCCTGGTTTATTAAACCAATTTGTATGTTAGTCATGTTGGTTTGTTAATGATGAAGGTGAAGGAGGTGAAAAATACATGTTTATAATTGAAAATACAGTGTTTGGAATAATAATGATGATAATACTTTGAAAACCTTACAAAAGAAGAGGAGTAGAAATCTTCTACCTGCTCACACAAAGAGCACTGGCACTTAGGGAAAATGAAATTAACTCTGTAGATCAAATGTCCCTTTGTCTCAACATAAAACCATTGCACTGGATTTTGGAACTCTTGACAGTACCCTACCTATACGAAATGCAAGTACAATCAAATAAGAAATTACTGTGGAGGTATTCCACACATTTTTTTTTCCTAGATATGCAAATAGTTTTTTCTTTGGGCATATTCACGCACCTTCTTGTCATGTAACAGTCTCTGTGAATGTTTTCTTTTACTGACTCTCAACAGTGTGCACTGGAAGCAAGCATTCAGCAATAATGCATTCAGGTCATTCCAGGATTATTGTTAAGACTTCCCGTGGGTAATGTTTTGGCAGACATACACGACATGAAAACACCTGTTTATATTCTTGTGCCTTTATACCTGTATCTTGTATTTCCAGATACTAGAAAGTGAAAACAACATTTATTTTGGTTTTGCTTTAGTCTAGGTACAAAGTAACTTGATTAACTTACAGGATTTTTCTTTGAGTGTGCATTAGTTTTGTAAAGAAAATACTGGGGAAAATAGGATTGGATATATTTATCTGTTTCTGACTTCTGAATAGAGTGATTGGTTTCTGGTTCTTGGATGGTGAATTGAACTGAGTTTTTAAAGAGCTAGATGTCACTGTAACATTTTGAATGAGAGATACTGAAAACTGATGATGTAACAATAGTGAAGTAATCTGTTTTAAAATGGACTGCATGGTAGATTTGTGCTTTCAGAACAGTGCCCATTGTACACAAAAGAGAGTGCTATTAAAAGTGTGCATACTCAAATATTTTACGGGAAAGAAATGACGGAATGATCAGGCTGGAATACTTACAGTGAGGAAACAGACTCCTATTCCTTTAAACCTGTCGTGTCATGTCTTCTAACCTAATGTGTCAGAATTTCTCTTTCTGACCTGTAATCATGCTAGCCTTGTCTTTCCTTTGGTCTCAGAATTCCCATCTTTACCAGCATTGAGTCTTCCATGGCTTAACTTCAGCTTGCATCTAATAACCACACAGCTTGCTCATTCCCCTCCCCTCCCCTCCC
>VYZQ01042630.1:30764-41001 GCA_013400655.1 Mystacornis crossleyi | reverse complement strand
CTTCTGCGTATGGAATTTTACTTCTGTTATCGCTTAACTTTCATAGGAAAAAAACCCGTTATAACCAGGCATTGAGAGGAAAAAAAAAAAAAAAAGAAGATTGATAAAACAGTGGTAGCTAAGTTCATCTACTATTGACGTATTGTTTTGCTTACAAAATTTCTCCACATATTCACATAAAAGTGCGATGGCCTTTCACCTTTACAAAGGGGTTTTAACTGGGGGTTCTTCTTAGAGTTATACAGTTGATATTTTCATGCTTAGTAGATGAATTTGAGAGAGCAAATGCTTATCTTGATATAACTTGGTTCCCTCCTCAGCTGGACAGGAAAGAGAAAATATAATGAAAACCTTGTGAATCAAGATAAAGACAGGAAGGGATCACTCATCAATTACAGTCATGGGCAGAACATACTTAGCTTGGGGAAGTTAGTTTAGTTTATTGCCAATCAAATCAGAATAGGATTATAAGAAACAAAACAAAAAATTAAAAACCATTTTTCCCACTCCTCACTCTTCCCAGCCTTAACTTCATTGCTGATTTTTCCTACCAAGTTTTCCCCCAGTGGCACAGTAGGACAGGGAGTGGGGGCTGCGGTCAGTTCAACATATGCTTTCTCTGCCACTCCCTCCTGCTCAAGGGAAGGACTCCTCACACTCTTTTCCTGCTCCAGAGTGACGTTCCTCACCCATGGGGTGAGTTGTCTATGAACATCTCAACTGTGAGTCTTTACCATGGGCTGCAGAATGGGTCCCTTCCATGGTGTTCAGTCCTGCAGGAACAGGCTGCTCCAGAGTGAGTTCCCTGCAGGGTTACAAGCCCTACCAGCAAATTTGCTTCAGCGTGGGCTTCCCACAGGCTCACAGCCTCATTTAGGCATCCCTCTGCTCTGTTTTGGTGTCTTCCATGGGCTTCAGGTGGATCTCTGCTACTCCATGGACCTCCACGCCTTCAAGGGGATAGTCTTTGTCTTCACCACAGCTTCAGCACCTGGAGCACTTCATCCACCTCCTTCCTCACTAACCTTAATGTCTGCAGAACTGTTTCATATATTCTCATTCTTCTCTACTACTGGTATTCCAACAGTAGGTTGGGTTTTTTTCCTGCTACTGTCTCTGATGGGCTCAGCCTTGGCCAGTGCTTCCACTATTTTTGTTCTCCTTAGCTGGTATCTGAGGGTCAACAAAATTCCTCAGTACTTCAGAAAGCAGCATTTTAGGTATGGGGAAGTGTTTTAAGGTTTCTGAACTCTCCAAAAGTCCTGTGTTGCTTCATTCTAGAGAATATCATCACACTCCAGAAAGCGGTGTGCAAAATATCAGTACACCAGCAGCAACTTTCCAGTAGGTTTCAGATATGACTCAAATTGCTTTATAAGCATCTGTTAAAATAAAATAAAAACTCCAGCATATAAAACAACTTTCTCAAAGAACTTAACCTCCAGTAAAATAATCTCTTCTTGAACAAAAATCTCCATTAAGCACCTCTCTGCTTTTAGTATCCATTAGCAGAGAAAAGAATGTTAAAAAATCTCCCGATAATGGCAAATATGAAAGTTTTTACTTGGGTGTTTTAAGCAGTGTAGTACTGACTTTCAGTCTTACAGTTTAATTTTCTCCTTTCCCTAACAGCTTTGCTATGCAGAGGAACACTTTTTTCCAATGAGGGGAGAAAGAGTTAATTTGAATATATATACACACACACACACATATGCATGTCTTTTTATACACAGATAATTTATACTGAAACAGCCATCTCTGCCCACTGTTTGGACAGTCTAGCATAAAGGTGTGCTACAGTTATTCATACATGTATTTTGCAGATACAGAAACAGTTTCTTGTGCCTCTATTCTCATTTTATACTTCTTTACAAACAGTAGATTTTAAACAATCATATAAGCAAAAGATTAAGTTGCATTATTATGAGACATGTAATTTCAGAGTTTATTAAAAGAACATTTCTGAAGATGCACATCCCTGCAGGCAACAGCTGGTGATAGAAAAGGAGCAGCTGGTGGTTTTCAACAGCTGGTGACAACAACCATTGATGAGAGATATTACATTTTCTGATAAAAACACTAATACTGCTTCTGAGCACTGAGACAACTACACTGGCAAAAGGAGTCAAAAGTCTTTGCTTGTCTTATAAATTCAGGGCACATCTACCACTGAGAACAGAGTGAGAAATGACAAAAAAAAACCCAACAAAGCTTCATAACCAAAACAAAACAACAAAACAAATAAAGGAACTTATTTGAGTCCAAAACCTACACTAGTTTTGGTATAAAGACAGAATAGTTGTGTTAACACAGCATTTTGGCAGATGGACCTCAGAAACAAATAGATATCTAGTTTTGTGGTAGGAAGACTTGAAGTTCCCACACCTTGCGCTATTACACAAATGAACTTCCTTTGAAAGGGTTTTCATGCATCTGTTAAGTCCTGATAAATTTGCTGGATAAGATTCCCTTACCAAAGGTCCCAAAGCCCTGAAATCTCTTTTGATGGCCCTCGGACTATACATTGCCACTTCCTCACCCTCTACATGGAAGATCAGTAATGGGTAGTAGTCTGCGGGCCACACCAGGCTTGGAAGTTTCCTGGTGACATCCTTAACCCCCAGAGGCAGCAAACCTTCCTATGGATTGAGCCCATTTGGCCCAGTCCTTCTTACTTCACAGCTGGTACCGTCCTCCTTGTTGGGGAATGAATAAAGGACCGCCCGATCTTGAATTGTTTCTGGTAACTGCTTCTATTTTAGGGAGGCCCAAGCATGGTCACACCAGTCTATCTCCCTCTCTGATTCTCTGACTCTTCTCATCTTTTCTACTTCATCTCCTATCTCCATCAGGTTGAGCAGCTTGTCCACCTGGTCACATTTCAGACAACTTCCAGCACTGCTACAATCCACTGAGAAGCATAGGCATTCCCTGTAGCCTGAAGCCGGGATGTTTTGGAGTTTTGCGTATTTTTCATGGTTTGTTATGAGCTCTGTCTGAGTTGCTGCATCTTTTTTGATGACCTTACACAAGACTTCAGAGTGACATCATATTTGAGCTGTCTTGGGGAACCTAAGGAACAGCAACTGAGCTGGCTGCTTTTGCTGCAGTACCTCAGTGCTCTTCCTGCTCTCCCTGCCCGCACAAATGGACTCACCACTTGCACTCCCTGAAGCCATTTAAATCTCCCTCAGATGCTCCTGGAAACACCCCCTCTTTGCCTGACTGGCTGGCGAGGTGTGCCAGGTCCTGAGGGGACCCTGGGCTGCTGCTCCAATTAACATTCAGATACCATTAACCCAAATTCCTAACAGCAAAATAAGCATGGGAGAAAAAGCATGCCTCCTTAAAGTTCCCATCCCCTTTGCAACACATTTTAATGCACAGAAAGCAATTCAACCTATAATTAACATCCTAAAACACATATTTTGTTAGTACTGGTGCAAGTGCTCTGCCTTTTAAGACCTAATCTGCCAGCTAAATATTTTTTTTTCAAAACAAACAAAAAACCTACACTTTCAATGAGTTAAAAAAAATAAATAAAGATTAAATAACAGTGTGTAAAGAAGAAAACTATTACTACTGCCAAAATGTCATTTTTTTGGAGCATGAAGCCAAGCCAAGCTGTGTCTTGTCTAGCCAAGCCAGGCTGAGCCATCGTGGGACAGGCTGAGTGTCCTGGCTCTCACTTCATGACAGGATAAAACTCTTCAAAAGAGAGAGCTGGGCCGTTCTGTTCTTCCCAACAGAGCTGGAAACTTAATCGTTAACCACGGAGTGCTACACTGATGCTACTGAGATCCCAGTCTGAAGGCAAAGGGCTGCTGAGAGAAGGCTGCTCCCTCAGCCTGTGGGAGTTCCAACACAGGTAACAAGCAGCTATGGTCTCATTGCAGCCCACACCTTCCCTTCTCCAGAGACTCTCTGCCCATGGTGCTTGTCTTCCACAGGAATATTTCAAACACAGCAGTCATAATGTAATACAACTGCTAGAGCTGGAGATGACTCCCCGTCAGAAACAAATACTTGCTGAATATGGTTGTTCCCATCCCCCGCCCGTGAACTGAGACATTGCTGCCACTCCAATCTCTCCTGTTCCCAGACATAAATAGATTTCAGCAATGCCCTACTTGTCTTCCTGAAGGCTCTCAGGAGCCAGGAGTGTATGCTGAGTTGCAAATCACCCTCCATAGGACTCTCTAAGTCCTACCAGTACTCCTCTCTGCTGTACCTTGGCCACACAGTACTCCAGAATCTCATCAGAAGGTTTAATGGAAGGGAGACCAGATAAAAGCTGTTCCACCAACTAAAACAAACCAAGGGCTTCAGCTTACATGGCTTGCCCAGTGTCAGCTCTCAGCCCAGAAGACTTTGGTCTAGGGAGCCCCCTGAGCTGAATGATGAAGAGGCTTAGTGTATAAATGACAACACAATTTGGAAGAGAGGAGGAAAGGTCCGAGTGGATTTAAAGCTGTTGTGTAACCACTATGCTGCATCCTGAATTTCCCTAATCATCAGAAAAACACTGGAAGTGGAGGGAAAATGTGCCCCCATGCTGGCCAGAGATGATCCACATTCACACAGACCCACCCCACTGGGTTTGAATCAGGATCCCAACAGGAGCTCAGTCTCTCTTTCTGCAGCAGATGAGGCTGCACATCAGCAAGATGTGAGAGCACCACAATGAGTTCCAGATGGGAGCTGGTGAAGCAAAGAAACCCAGAAAGTCTGCAGATGGTGCGGACATGGAGCAGAGGCCTATCAAGGAGCTGAGAGAGGCTCAGGCAAGGCACCACAAGGAATGGGAGGCTGAGGAGGTCTGCAAGTTTACTGGAGCAGAGCCAGGGGAAAGCTTGAAAATCATTCATACTTGGATCTTAGGACTAATGGGACTCTCCAGGTGGTGGCATCCATGTGTGAGCAGCCCAGGGGAACACTGCATGCTACAGAGCCTGGAGTGCTGGGATTATGCAGCAAAATGTCGTTATCAAGGATGCTAATACACAAGATGGCAATCAGGCATGTCCGAGAGAGCCTTGCTAAAATGGGTTTGAGCAGCAAGTTAGCAAAACTCGATTTTGCCGAATATTATGTGAATTGATATTAAATATTGTAATTTTGCGTTTGGAAAATGTCAAGAATATACCATGTCAAAAATGCTTAGTGTTGTTACCATAGCCTGGTTGTGAGGTTGGTTTTTTACAAGGGTTGTATGTTTTTGTGTGTTGTAATGTTAGTTCCATAAGTTTGCATGGGACAGGCTCTTGCTAGCCAAACTTCTAAGACACAACCATAAAAGGAGTGGGATTCCATCGAGGACCCCAACGATCGCAGTGATGGAACTGCGCCGGTGCCGAGAAGAGTGACAGGGTGAGACTATGCAAAACTGTAAATAAATATGCATAAGGCCGATGCAATCACAAGGGTATAAAAGGCAGAACCACCATTTTGTGATCGAGCCTCTGGCATCTGGCCAAGCTCCCAGTGCTGTCCCTTTTGCTTTGCCGATTTTCATAGTTCTCAAAAAAAATTTAGNTTCCAGAGGGAAGGGAGTGCCATGGAGGGATTGACAAGGACTCTCCGCCCAAGGGGCAGGAGGGAGGGAGGAGAGGGATAAGGAATCTCCACCGAGTAGGCAGAGGAAGGGGCATGACCAACCTAGGGGGGGGGAACATAATTCAGGGGAATGGTAACCTTGGAAACGTGGGGTACAGAGTGACAATTTGCAACCAATAAAGAGCTTACACAGATCACAAAGGGAATAACTTGAACCCACCTGAAAAAAGCTTCTATAAATCATTCCCCAGCTTGCTCCCAAGCTGGGGTGCTACAACAGTTTTTAACAGTGGGCAACCATGGTGTTGCTGTCACAGCCTCACTTGGTGCTGCTCCAATGCTCAGAGCAGCCAGGAATCCTCAGACCATTCTTTCCTACACCCACTCACTTCTTAGCTATCCTGGAAGAGTGAAGATTAGGGTGATGCTACGTGTTCTGCAGTTCAAAGTCTCCTGCATCCATCATGTCAGGGCTTGCTCCATGTTTCAGCAGGGGTTGGCTCCCTGCCCTGGTTCAATTTTAAGTCACTTATTTCGATAATATTTTCAGACATCTTTCAGGACAGGACACAGTCTTAACCCTTGTTCGCCTCTAAATCATCATAACTCATCAAACCAAACACAGACAATAAAAGTGGACTACTCAAAACTCACTTAGTTGGAAAGGAGAACTCATGTGGTTGGAAAGAACAAGCTTGTTTTGCAGAAAACCTTAGCCATTTGAAAATTTGTCTGCTCCAAATCAAACTAAAAGAAAAAAAGAGAAGTAATTGCATTATTTTCTTCACATGATTCTACAAACAGTTCCACTCCAAAATCTCAGAATTACTATATTCCACGGCCATATTTTGATAGCTTAAAGTAGTGCCATTGTGACAACTCACAGTTTAATGTATAATTATTTTGAATATATACAATTTTGCAGACAGATTAAATATTAATATTGCCTTGACAATATTAGAAAAGATATATCAGTAAATATATTTTTCTGGGTGTTTCTATACATACATAATATATGTGCAGATATATATACATACATAAACACATCTCTGTATATATTCACATAACTCCATTAAAATATGATTATTTTAAACATGTCCTTTTCTGATGAAAAGCTGTTTCAAAGATTTTTTTTCTGAAGAAATCTGTTTTTATAATTTTGTGATTCAGATATACATCCCTCCCCCAACTGTCCCTCTGATGTCCACTCAGCCTGCATCAATATTCATATCTCTCTCTAATCATAAGATGAGCTCCCTGAAGGCCTATAGTAGTTATGTTCTCTTTATATGACCATTAAAATAGATAACTGGTTTTGCCATTAAGCGTTTCTCAGCCTTCTGTGCAGTTATGCAGAAGTGCTTATGGTCCAGTTCCTAACAGGGAATCCACTCTGACAGAGCCCTGGAGAAGCATTTGGGGTACTATCTTGCCAAAATTGCTTAGAAGCAGAAAGCTAAGTGAACGAAGTCCTTCAATGAAAGTTAATTTAGCTATAACCTTGAGTCAAAACCTTACTGAAGAAGTACATTAGGAAGAAATCTTAGTTTAGATTAATTCAACCTGAAAGCTCAATAGAGACGTATTAACATTTGTAGCTAGACAAATCAACGCAGGGAGGTTTTTGGTAGACAGCAGCGCTAATTAAAGAAAAGAGAACTCCAGTAATTTCTCTAACCTAGAAAACTTTCAAAACCTGTGGTGGAGCAAACAAAATTATATTTATATCAACAAACATCAACCAGTAAAAGCTCACTTTTTAACAGAACTGTTTTCATAAAGACAGTCCTCTATTATTTCTTCTTTCTTTCCCTCTGCTTCTTTTTCTGCTTATCCCTTTTTCAAGGAGTTTTTCATCTCACTCACTTTGCCCTCCTTTTCTTTCTAATTTCATGTTTTCCACCTGCTCTGCAACTCTTCTGCACGAAGCCTTTCTTTAATTAATCATCCCAGTAATAACAAACTTTCTTACTGTAACCACACAGATACAGTGCAGCCATCTAAGGGCTATTAAAAGCAGAAATAGGACAAAAGGTAACAAGGCCTTCACACCCCTCTAATTAAAAGGAAAAGTCATTTCTCTGAGAGCTTTGATGTCTAAGATGCTCATGCTTATATTCAAACCTATTACTCTAAACTAGAGGAACATGGCTGAAGGCTGGAATGTTTTCCACTGGCGATGAGTGAACTCATTCTGTAATTGTTTTTGTTAATGCCTTAGTTCCGTTTACTTCAGGACCTCCTATTTAGCTCCGGCTCTGTCAAAATCTAAATAAACCAAATTTTGGAGTTAAACCTTTGAGATTATACTATAAAAATAATTGCAAGAACAAATAAATTCCAGTGCTACATCAGAATATTACTGAGGTGTGTTTTTAAACATAGTCAGTGAGTGTCAGCTATGAAGAAACCATTATTATACACTATTAAGTCATGAACTGAAAGGATGATTTTATGCAGATAGTAAATGGTTGTTTTGGGTAGTTTCTGTTGTTGCTGCTACAAGATTACATGATAAGCAATGATTTTGGATCTTCACAGTATTTCAAATACTGCGTTTATGAATGTTACCTCTTTAGTACTTATTAAAGAGCCTCCCATGTTACACGAAACAGACTCCACCAAAAAAAAGTCTCCACCACAAGAGCAGCAAATAATTGAGGTTTGGCTTTCATTAAATTACAAACCAGTTACTAAATGTATGATGCCCAAAGGGTATAACTTTTAGTCCCCTAAAACCTGATCATTAAGATAGGACTATGTAATTTAATGCAATGAAGCCCAGAGAAAAAGAACATCATTGAAAAAATCATTTGACACAAAAATACATTATTAAATTGATGTTTATATAGATTTTCTGAAGAAGTTTAGGACAACAAAACCAGTGATTACAGTTATCATCATCTCTGGCTATTAAGATGAAATTTTAAATAATCATAACTATTTCAAGTCTATCTTGAATATAGAAACAAAAGATTCTTTTTCTGTAAAATCTGAAGTCCATTTCATACACCTAGGTCTTTTGGATTACATTATTCTCATTATTTTAATACTTAATTACTTAATTCACCTCCTAATAAGTCCTATTTAATTTCTAGAGGCCACACTGCTTCAACATAGAGCAGATGTATGCAGCAAAGACCAGAAAAAAGCATTAGCTAGTCCAGAACCCACAGGAGCAAAATGACACAATTTCATTACATGAAAACAGAAAAAAATCTCACTTGGTTGTTAGGGCAGAAAGTTGCAAAAGAAGGATAGATAAATTCTCAAAATCTGAGCCAAACTGTTTGCTAACCAGAATTAACTCACTTCTGAAAGCATATTCCATCTTTTACTATGAAACATCACCCTTACTACCCTCAAGGCACATGAACATAAGAAGGGAAAGAAACCTCAAGAGCTCAGTTTGTAAAGGTGTCTAGGAGCATGTCTTGAAATCAGAGAAACTGTAAAGAATAACTAAGGCAAAGCCCTGCAGGTGTTTGGAACAGCTGCTTCCTTTGGAGACTTCTTTCTTTCCTCTAGTAGGCACTCTTATAGCAACAATCACACTCATTTTACTCACAGAGAGGTTTTGTTTTCTCCCTACCTAACTACGTTTAACAAGTCATCTTTCCTAAGAAGTTTTCTTAAATAGTAACTCTAAGATGGGAATGGCTACATTATTTAAACTGTTGCTTTATCTAATAATATGTTATTATAGTACTGCAGTTTGTATTGGTACTACTAAACTAAATAAAAACTTCCAACTCAAGTACCATTTGCCTTGGTGTAGCTGCAATAAAAAGGGGGGATTGTTCGCATGCATAGTAAAAGAATAAAATTTTAATATGTGAAAAGGATTTTGCTGCAGCTGAGTGGCCTTTCCCGGAAGTGAGATCCACCTAGCAATACAGTCTGGAGTGGTTAATTGATGGATAAGAGCCTCTTATTCAAGATTCCTGGAACAGCTTCAAAGCCACTTTTCACTGTTCTGAATTCAACAGGGCTGAAATTTAACTTTTACTGTTGCTGGTTTTGTAAAGCAAGTTTCGTTTGGAATTACACATACACAATTACTAAATCTGGTAAGGCAAGCAATGATTTTCTTTTATAACATGCAATAAAACTTCTATTTTTTCAATACCTGGTGTCAAAGAGACAGGAGAAAGTTTCTCTGAAAGAGGGTAAGTATTTAGGAAGACTGGACCATCAGATCCTCTGTATCAAAAAAAAAAAAAAAACACAAAAAAACCCAAACAAACAAACAAAAAAAAACAATAAAACCCTGCTTCTTTAGGTCAAAGATCTATGGGAACTAGGTAAACAATAAATACAAATTCAGGAAAAGGTTCCTTTCCCCTCTCTCATAATCACTGAAGCTAATGTTACTTCAGCACACTGAGAAGAATCGATTGAACACCATCATCTTCTAGGCCATTATATGGCATGCCTCAACAGAGACACAGGGAGCATTAGCAGCATTGTTTCTCTTAAATACTAAAATCCAGTTTCAAAGTGTTAAATATAAAGATTATATGCACAAAAAAAAGAAGCCATAATGAGACACTTTTTTTGGTTTTAAAAAAATAATAAGCACAGAATCGAGTGGGTTCCAGGGGCTTGTTAGAGCATGGTGCTAGTGGTGCTAGTCACACCAACGTTGTGTGTTCAATCCCTGTATGCGCCATATACCTAA
>VYZQ01042629.1:0-13132 GCA_013400655.1 Mystacornis crossleyi | reverse complement strand
GTCAGCACTGTGCGCTGGTGTTCAGTATTGATCAGCAGTTCACTATTGATCCAGTGTTGACCCTTGGGGTATAGCACTAGTTACCAGTCTCTAACTGATCACCACCCTCTGGGCCTGGCCGTGCAGTTTTCAGTCTTCCTCACTGCTCATCCAGCACTCAGTGAGGGTGTTACGGGAGACAGTGTCAAAGCATCACTGAAGTCAAAGCAGGTGATATCCACTACTCTGCCCTTGGCTACTGAAACAGTCATTTCCTCATAGAAGGTTAATAGACTGATCTATGAGTGTAACTTAATTTTTGTGAATCCCTGCTGAAATCTTTGTGAAATGCTTTGTGAACCCATGTTGCTGTGGGACAGGTGGATCACCCAGCTGTTGCATGCAGTGCTCCTGTGTCTGTGCAAACAATTTCAGTGGTTGAATCATGAAGCAGAGAGCTGCAGAAAGACCTGCTACTCCAGTTAGTAGAAAAGATGTAAATGCAAATCATAGTGAATTGCAGATGATAAATCACAGTGTCTTGTTTAATAGGCAGTGGGAGTGAAATCCAGTTTCTCTCAGAAGCACAGGATGACCCTCAAAAACGAAAACCTGACATCAGAAAAGCCAAGTTACTGCTTGGCTGGGAACCTGTGGTATGTACGGATGGATTACTGTTGTTGTCTGAAAAAACACCAGGAGGCAGAGGGGGCTTGAGGAAGGGCCACATAATAATAATTTCCCTTACCAGAATATCTGCTTAATGCCATCTCCAGAACAGTTTTAACATTTTAATTTTTTAACTTGCGTATTATGAGATGTTTACCTTTTTGTAAACTTGATAATTCCTTTGCAGTATATGGTACATAGTTACTTATTTTACCAAGCCCATAGCTAATGGTTTTGCTGGTGTTGCTGCAATCCTTACTCCTGTAGCTGGCAACAGGAGTTGGTTTGCTTGGAGAGGTAAGATCTGCCTAATTCCAGGAAAAGGTGTGACTTTCTTAGCCAGCTCCCCTTTCTAACTAGCACAGTGGTTTGTAGCCTTTTTTAAATTTGTGGACAAAAATCATTCCAGGAAACATGTGAACCTACCTAGTAAATGTAAGCCTAATAATAGAAAAAGTTAGATCCAGACCCTTCTGAAAGGATTCATAGAGACACCTGATATTAATATACCATGTCTGACAGCACAAGGGTGATAGCAGTGTTGCAAACACAAAAGATTTAACTTTTGTATTTCTGGCCTTCTGTGTTTGGCACAGGCAGTAACAGAACTTGCTCTGAAGTAGCAGTACGGTGTTGGTACAGCAAGGCAAGCAGTTTCTGTGCTGCTGTTTTTATCTTCCTATATTGGTGGTGGTATCAGCAAGCATGTCAGAGCATATGGCTCCTGAGAAAACAGCTCCTCTGTTGTTCCTGTCTCCATATTCTATGCCTGTATTTAAACACTGCAATTTGTAGGATTACAATTACTTGTATAGGATTTAAGAATATCAAATGAGATACTGGATGCCAGCTTTATACCATGCTGCAAAAGAGGATCTTTAATCCTTACAAACAGAAGGGGCTTAAATGCTGGGTGTTTGTCTCTTTCAATGTATTAGGCATTGAAAGTAGAATTATGCATGCCTGTTTTGATACTAAACACACCAATCATAACCATGTGTGAGATTTAAATTTGTTGGGTATTTCAATTTACTATGTCAGAAAATATACGTGCTGTTTAAAGCTCAGCTGCATCAGCAGTGAGGAGATGTAACCAGCATGTGGTGCTGTTAATACTTGGATTGGCTAAGAGTGAGACTCCCTGGCTCCCTTGTGATAGCTGTTCTATAAAAGATACTGTTGTGAAATGAGCTGATGTGAACCTAGAGTGATACAATTCTCTCCTCACTTTTGGGAACAGGTCCCATTGGAAGAAGGTTTGAATAAAGCAATTCATTACTTCCGTAAAGAACTTGAGTATCAGGCAAACAATCAGTATATTCCCAAACCAAAACCTGCAAGGATGAAAAAAGGAAGAACAAGACATAACTGAAGACTATTAGTTGGACAGGAAATTCCCTGCTTGACATTTGACGGATGTAATTTTTTTTTTCTTTTTGCAAAAGACTTTAAAACAGGTATCATGAAGAACAAACTGGAATTTCATTCTGAAGCTTGCTTTAAAGTGGATGTGCCTAAAAATAACATAAATATTCCCTTTCCCTGCAAATCTTGCCTTGCACTTTTTAAATCTGTCTTTTTATGTAAAATAGAGTAGAAACATCTTTTAGTATCTTGAAGTTTTATATCTTGATGTGAGATCATTTTGTTGTGACTGTCCTTGACAGTTTTATTTACTGGTTTCTTTGTGAAGCTGATGATAAACACAAACGGGATGGAAAATGCCAATTTATTTATAAAATGGGTACTATAAAATATGAGATGTTCTACTATGCATAAGAAAAAAACTAGTGGTATTGTCAGGTGAGAGACACTGACATCTGCATATAGAAGAGTTTAAAAGAATTCTGTATGAGAGCTTTATGTATTCTTTAAAGGAGAGATTTTTTCAAAGGTTTAGTTTTAGTTGTACACTTGAATTTGAGATATTTTCATTGATTACCATGGATAAGGATATTTTGAATCACTACTGTCTTGTGCGTACTCTGGGAATAAAGTTAATGTATTATTGGTTACAGTGGTTGAACATGCTATTTTAATAAAATACTGAAACTTCTGTTTACTAGTTTCAAGGTTTCACTGTGGGCATTTCTCTGGATTTGCACATCTGTGGATTTATTGTGTATTAATTATAAAGTAACAGCCTGTAAATAATCCACTCAAAGTTAATAGCTTTGGTCTTGCATTGTTTGTCTCTTAACAGATGTGTAGTAAGTGCTGCAGGATGTCTATTGAAATAGATTGGACTAAACCGTCCTCATTTACTCCAATTCAGGTAATTGATAGTTGATGCAGGAGTGTAATATTTTCTTTAAACCGTGGAGCCTAACTTCAGCCTTCCTGAGGAAACACTGAGGAAGTGTTTCTATTTTAAGTTACTAAATTGCCAGTAAATGCTTTCAGCTTTGGTAACTATGCTTGTCATCTTAGGAAAAAAACCAAAAAACAAAACAAAACAAACAAAAAAAACCCCTCAAAAAACCAAAAAGACCAAAAAAAGAAAAAAAACCACATAACTAAACCAGTCAAACAAAAAAAACCTCCAGTTCTCCTTATTTTTAATAATTGTCCTAGTTTTTAAAAGATATTTTGGCTTAGTGCCACTCAAAATTGAAAATCCTAAATCTCATCGAGCAGAGTGACTTGACTTTAACTCATTAAAGCTTGATGTTTTTATTAGCCTTTGAGCATCTTTAGGTTGAAGGTAAACTGGGAGTTACCAGTAGTGGTGATGTTATGCCCAGCCCTGGGAAGACTGAGGGCAGTGTGGCATTTAGGCCTCTTTGTCTGAGCTGTCTGCCAGAGCCTCACGGTGCTTGCATGGCTTGGAGTCCCATCCAGTCTGTCTGGTAAAGATCCCAGGGAATCCAGCAATGGTGGGGTTGCTGCATTCAGTGCAGTGCCCTGCCTGGAGCGGGGCTGCAGGGATCCTTTTAAGACAAAAGAGGTTTTTCCTTGCTCACAAGTGCACGTTTTCTTCCATTGGAAATCTGCCATACAGCTGAGATGGGGAGCCAGGGTGCATTTTCTTGTCTGGATTCAGAGGTGGAATTTAGATATTACACATTACCTCCATCTTTTCACAGCCAAGCAGCTTGAGATCTGCTTTTTTTTGTTTGAAGCCTTTTTCTAGGTACTTGATCTGGGCATTTATTCCATACTAAATTGCCTGAAAAGTACACCATGGTGTGCTGCTCCAAATGTGGCTGTAACCTGTCATTACTGAAACACTCACAATGCACAGCCTCTCCCTGTACTCGAAGCCACAGCTAGACATGTGTGAAAGTAGTGCCCACTTCTTTAATAATTCTGTGGAGAGAACTGTTAATCAGCTGGTGGTTTTAACCCTTAAACCCCTTAGGGTTGAGATTATATTTGGGGGATGATGCTCTTTCTCCTTAGGTTTCACTCCTTGTCCAAACTGTGCCATTGAACGCCAGAGTCTATGAGGAGATGGGACACGGGTGGAGCCCTGGTCCAACACTCAGCACAGCCATGGAGAGTAAATGGGAGCTCTGGCTACCAGCTGTTACTTCCAGGGCTGTTTTTTATTTAATCCAGTGACTTCAGTAAGAAGTGTGTGAACTCGTACAGGCACAAGCATGCTGCTACAAACTAGCACAAAACATGTATGTTCAAAAAAGATAATCCCCCAGGAAGTCTGGACCTTCAGATACAACCAAGGATTTAAAAGCTCCTCAGATTACTTCACAGCCTGACTTCCTTCATAAAAGGAGCAAGTTGAAGAGAGGGCAAGTGGCTGGTACCAGTACAACCCATCTGTGAGTGTGTGTGATGCCTCCCACTGGGCCCGAACGACAAGACTGTGGGTTTGCTATTTTCCTCATATACTGTTCCTAGATTTTTTTTTCAGAGGTTCCTGGTTCAGCTCCCATATTCTTTCTAAATAGTATCTTCCAGGAACAGCAGCTGAGGCAGCTGTTGCTCTTAGGTTTTGAAGCCAATGACTGGCCTGTGGGCTGATTTGAAAGGCATGAATCATGTTAAAACAGAGCCTGGTGGTGCTTAAGACTGGAAGTCTGGGGTCCTTTAAAGTTTGGTCTGGTCTGAACTGAGTCTTCAAGAAGGCAGATGCAGGTTTGCATGTTGGGGCTCTGCTCCCATCTGGGGTTAGACATCTCAGCAGGAGAAAGACACATCAAGTGTGTTGTGAACCACAGGTAAGAAAGAGCTGCTGCCTCTCCAGAAGAGCCACTTTTGATGGACAGCAGTAGAATACAGCTCTGAAAGCTTGGAACTACAGGATTTGGAAGTATATGAAGCTGAGATATGCTCTCTTTTTTTTTCCCCTAGAGAATTTGAGAATTGGAATTTTGTGCTATCATCTGGTCAGGCAGACACAGTAAAAATAACATGACCAAACTTGAGGTGCCTATTTACTCACAGTGCTCTGTACAAATGGGCAGCTCAGCTGGTGTTAGGTGCAAGTCCTCCCCGCTCAGTAGGAAATACACAGTGCAGCAGAGGGAACTGGCCAGCTTGGTGCTGGTGAGTGAGACCAGCATTCTAGAAGGAAAGGTGTGCAAGGCACCCACTGCTGTACATTCTTTGATCCTCACAAAGAGCACCACTCCTGCTGCTGGAGGTTCCTACAGCATGAGCTCCACAGTTAGATTTTATTATTTTTTTCAAGGATGATGTGCTTTTCCTTTATTTCTCTATGTAGGCTGCAAAGGAGCATTGTCAGCCACACTGCTAGTCTACAGACAAGCTACAGAGGGGCTTAAAGACCTAATTTAAGTAGTTCCATGAATATGTAGTCTAGAGAAGCCTCATGCCTGTCTTTTTGCTATATGGGGAAATAATGATTTGACAGTTTCTGTGTCCGAAGGTGTTTGTAGCATCTCTTAACCTGTATAGACTGGTGGGTTTAGTAGCCAGTGCGTTCACTGCCATCTGGGTATTAATGTGTCTTAATCTATTTTTTTCAATAAATTTTTAGAAATGTAATGTTTGGGGGAAAAAAATTCACTTTTTGTCAGGGTTTGAATTGAGTTTCAAAGTTGAAAGAGGCATAATTGCCTTAGAGAACAGGCTCCAGAGGGCAAAATGAGGCTTCGATTAGTTTGATGGATTAAGCCAGTCTCCAGCCTTGCCAGTATTGAGTTTAATGCTACTTGAGGCCGGGAAGTCCCTGAGGGTTGTTAGGGGCTGGTCAGGGGCCACCTGTCCACAGGAAGAAGATGCTTTGTTAACAGCAAGGGAACTGTATACTCAGCCCTAGCAACCTTCCCTGTAATTGCTGGGAGTGTAGCTGCCACAAGCCCACAGTTCCTCTGTTGTGAACGTTTCCCTGTCTGGGGATTTCAGGTGGCAGAAGGGAATGCTTTGTTTGCAGCTCTTGACTCCTTAAAGCTACCAGGAAGAGCAGCAATAGTTCTGAAGCAAAGCAGGGCTCCTTCTGTATGGCAGGAGGCTCCTGAGTGCAACTCTGTAGCAACAGGGAGACCTTGCTAAAATAGCAATTCATATTTCTTGCAAAAAAACGGGTTTTGGTTCTCTGTTCCTTGTCTCAGTCCTCTCACTTGCTTATTTCATAATAGCAAATCTGACAAGTCTTTGTCCATCTTGGTTTGTTGCCATTTAATCCTGGAACAAGCACCAGCTTGTTTATTCTTGCAGTGTTTTCCCTAGATGCTGACATGCTCTTCAGCAAGGAGCAGGATCCTCTGAATGCCGTGGTCCCTGCCATAGCTGAAACAGCTGGAAAGTCCAAAGCACAAAACCACAGGGAACAGTGGCCTTAAGTTCTGCCAAAGCCATGCACAGCAATCTGGGCTCTGTCCACCCCACTGCAGAGAAAGCTGTTTTAAGCATGGTAGGTGACATCTTCCACCTGGGAAACAGTCCTGGGATAGCCACATTCAGTCCCCCATCCCCAACGTGTTTGTGTCACAAGTAGGAACTTAAAGGGAATGATGACCTGTCACTCTCAAAAAAAAAAAAAAAAAAANAAAAAAAAAAAAAAAAGGCTGCTGCTGAAGACACTGAGTTTGGAGAGAAAGATCTCTGTCTAGACTTGGAGAAGTGTATGAGTGGCTGTGAGGACACAGCAGCAATACTTCCGTGCTCTGGCAGAAGGGTTTGCTGGCAGGTGTTACCAGTGCAGGAGGCAGCACTGCCCTGAGTCTGATGGATCTGCCTGGCTGTCACCGACAAACTCGGGGATGTTGCAGCATCAGGCTTTGAAACATGAAGCACTGGAGCATGGCCAAGCTGTTCCTGTCCTGGAGGGAGCCACAATGAACAATTGCTGCTCTTCTGCCTTGCTGGAGAGGTTACGTGATGTCAGTGCTGGGATGGCTGCGGGTGATGGTGACGTGAAGTGCTCTGTGCTGTCTGCACAGCAGAAGGGAAATGCTGAGAGGAGGTGCACAGTTCTGTCTATGTTTTGGGACAGAAATAGTCAAAGGAAATTAAACTTTGAAGTACTCCATGCACATCTGATGAATTTTTTTTTCCAATAATCTTCCTCTTTTTGCCTAAGCCTGATGGCTTATCCTTGTTTTCCATCATTACAACTGCTGCACTGCAAGGCAGGTGCATCCCTCTGCAAGAAGGAGGGTGCCCTCACGTCAGAGCTATTGCCTTGGGGTGGGTGACCCCAGCCAGCAGCAAAGTACCTTCACAGCCACTCCCTCCTCCTGCCCCATCGGGAGAGAATTAGTACTCAGGAATGAGTACTCTTGAGGGCTCAGGTAAGAGTAGTTTAATGAGTGAAGCAAAGAAGTAGAAAACCCAAGTGATGCAAAGGCCATTCACCATGTCTCCTAAGCAAGACTGGTGCTCACTCAGTCTCTGAGAAATGGCTTCCCTGGAAGGTGAAGCCCCCACCTTCTTATTCTTCTTCCCAGCTTTTACTGTTGAACAAGTCATTATATCATTTGGAATGGGGCCAGTTTGGGTCAGCTCTCCCACTCATGTCCCCTCCCAGCCTCTTACCCATTCCTAGCCTGCCTGCTAGGGGACAGTGTGAAAAACAGGCTGTGCAGGCACTGTTCACCCAAAAGCAAAAACATTTGTGTCCTGCCTACACTGGTTCAGTCAAAAATCTAAACCATGGTATCATACATGTTGTTATGGAGAAAGTTAACTCTGTCCCACTCCTTAATCCTGCAGCACAATATACTGGAAAAGATTTTTTTTTTTCCTCTTAGAGAATATCGAAGACAGAGACTGTAGGCTTGGTTGTGAGCCTGAAAGACACAGAAGACTGAGTCAGCCTGCAGGAATGGACAGAGTTTACAAAGGCCTAGGGATGGATGGTCTTTATTTACAGCACTTTTTTTATTCATCCTTATTCAGCAGGTCTGAATTCCCAGTTGTAAATTCTGGGAAATGATGGAAGTTATCAGCATGGTTCAAACGTTGCCAAATTCAATGTACTTTTTTGATAATACACAAAATGGAAATATTATTCTAGGAATAGGTGTTTTCCAACTGTGCAAAAAGAGCCTGTCCTTGACTCAGAATGTGATTATTCAATATTTGGAATAAAGGATCTTCTACTGAGGAAACACACCAATTTAAACCAATTGAACTGGCACGGATTCTGCCAAGATTAAGCCTAGGGAAGGCTGAGGGTTTGGAGCCTGTTAGGCTAGCATGGATTTGCGTATGCAGAGAAGTGACCAATGCATTCATTCAGTTCGGCTCTCTCAGCACGGAGCTGTCTCCTGGGAAGTGTTTCTGCAGGGAGCTGGATAGTGCTGGGCTGCATCTCCTAAATACCAGTCCATCACACAACGAGGGCTTTAAGCGAAAGATTAGGAAATACACTCAGAGTTATGAAAGAAGTGAAGCATAAAGAATGGTGTTGCCATGATCCATGCTTTGGAAATTTCCTGTAAGCTTTAGAAGAGAGACAGCTAAAGCATCCATGCTGTCTTCTCTGACTGCTGTAGTTGGTAGAACACATTTAATCTCTCTTTATTCTGATTCTTTAGTTCCAGAAGTCATGGAGTAGCCAGCCTTCCTCACCTGCCGGTTCTCAGTCCTCTACATTTGTCAAGTGCCAGCAGTGCTTTCCTCTGCCCAGCTCCTCCTGAAGCCCCTGATGGCTGAAATCTTCCTAGGCTGATGTTGCTGTGATACAAAAATTGGTTGTGTTTTGGGATTCTTAACATACATGGTGCCATGAAAAATCCCCCTTAAATCCACTGTGTTTCACTAACAGATGCCCAGTCTCTGATACATTTTGATGTTCAGCCTAATGTGCGTGTTCCAGTCTGAATTGGGGTAGAGGGAATTTTGCAGTAGGAAATTATGATGTCAGGGAATTGTGTTGGATGCTGTCTGACACTAACTTAATTTTAAATAGCTTACTTTGTTGTTTTATTCCCTAATTTGAGCTAGGCTGAAAGCTTGACGCTAAGTGGAATGGACACAAAGGAGAGTATTCAGCAAACATAACCCTTGGCTTATTGTGCCTGGGAGGGGTTGGGGCCGCTCAGGTTGGATGCTCTGCGCCTCAGCAATTACTGCTGAAGTCAAGTTTCTGCCTTGAGCCCATTCCCTGGAGAATCCTTTCACAGGCTTTGTAGGCGAGCAAGCTCCTCTGCACTGAATTTAGCTTTTGTGAGTATCTGTGTCCTTGACCCAAGAGGAGCTGCAGAATTGCCGTGTCAGGCTTGGAGGGCTGCACGCTGCAGGTGTGGAAACGGCAGAGGAGACATCAAGGCAGCACTTCAATTGACAGGAATCCTTTTTTTCTTTTCTCCTAAGAATAATTGTATTTATTTGTTAATAGGTACGTGAATGGGCAGGCACATCTTAAATGTACTGGCTTATGTATTATATATGCCAAAGTAGTTATCATGTAATTTTGCAATTGATTGTAGGACAGCAAATGAAAAAGCCCTTTAAAAAGGAATCTGTAGTAATACAGTTGGAATTAAACTTGCTGTTATGAAGTTTACTAAATAATGGCAACCTGTTTATCAAAAATGCTTTATTTCTATAACACTTTATATATATAGTGTACTACTAAGTAATGATAGTTTTAAAAAGTCATGTTGCTTTCACAAAGTCTGGCAGTTCCTTTACTCTTGCTATTTGACATGAATAGGAGAAAAAGCGAGGTCATTCGGACTGAGGGAGGGCTCAGCCTCGCCCAGTGCAGCCCTACAGGCACAGCTATAGTAGGATTAATGGCATTAGTAATCGTCGTAGTTGACGCCTGCTCCATGCCTGAAGGAGTGTGGGTTTCGTGGGCCAATCGGAGAATCCTCATCATAGTGGTGCTGGTAGTACCCACCATAGTATTCATTACGAGCACGCCCCAAGTTTGTCCAGTAGGAGATATCATCTTCAAATTTCTGCCAGGAAAAAAACAAAAACAAAAACAACAACAACAACAACAACAAAAAAGAACATTTGCTTTCCAGTCTGAAATTACAGTGATGAGATGAAACAGAAATGATGTAAGAGCCTCTTTCAGAAATTCGGATCCTTTGCACATTTGTCATAAATGAAATCTTTAGATCCAAGCGGTTTTGTGACTTGTACCCACCTTCTCTGTGGGATTATCAGGGCCCGGTGTGCAGGAATTGACCTGCCCAGCCCCACCTGGGACCCAGCCCTACACCCCCTGCTCACTGCAAAGTGCTTAAACTGAGAGCGCTGTCACCTGAAACGTGCGCTACCCACCTTTTATATTTCTGTTACCTTGTCGGTGGTGGACTGCAAAATTATGTCAGTGTTTTACAATTAAAAATCTAAACCTTCTGTTCTCCCTTGCCCTGTGCCTTTAGTTGCAATGTCCCTGACTGGGGTGCAACAGGCTTTTGCTTTCTGTCTGTTACCTCTCACTCCCACCTTGCAGGGGTGAAAACGAAGGTACAGTCCAGCCTTCCAGCTATGGAAATGCAATAAGCACTTCAGTTCTGCTCACAACAGCAGAGGAAAAATAGTATGCAAGGATATCAAATACTTGCCAAGCCAAACCCTTTCCATCTGAATGACTCTTTGGAAATATTTTTGGCTGAGATTTGGGGGGGGGAAAAAAAAGTTTTGCAAAATACACAATGGATAAGTATGGACCAAGTCCTTTGGTGGAACAGTTATTTCATTGTTAAAACTGTGTCTTAATACTCAAAAAAAGCTACTAAGTGGATTCATTGTATCCCACAACGGGCCTCATTTCAGTTCTTGAAATGCATACAGAAACTCAGAGGAGAATTCACTTTGTATGGTTTGTCCTTGTTACTTTTGGTATTTGCCCCCCATCTTCAGCTTCTGATGTATAAAACCACTTTTCCTATTTTTCCTGTTCCTATTAGTGATGGGGGATATAGCCATGCTGTTGAGAAGTGACTTTTATCCACATAATATCCAAGAGAAATTAGAAAAAAGTACCCTTCATTATTTTCAGCTCAAGCAAAGGATTATTTTTCTAATTGTTGCAGCTTTGAAAATGAGTGCATTCATCTTCCAAGCAATCCACATAGCATGAAGCTCTAAAATGTATTCCAGCTTGCCTGTGCCAATGCAATCTCATTAAACATATTCATGCAGCTGACAGAAGCCAAGAATTCAACATCTATAACTATTTTTACCTCTTATTAAAAGCAGAAATGAATCTACATGTGGGACTGCAACCAAATGCACTTTTTTTGCCCTATTCCAGCATCTATTTAGTAGAACTTCGTGCAGAGTTTGAGTCCACTCCAGAGTTTTTACAAACAAACTGTTTTTAAAATATCCTTCTCATTTGAAGGGAGGTTGGCTGAACATTGTCCAGTGGTTTTCCTTTCACATATAGAGTGGAGGCACAGCTGCCAGTGTTCATGATGGTCAGGAGCTGCCCACAATGTAGAGGCAGAAGTGTGCATTGGGTGCATAATGTCAGTGTCATTCCACTGAGGAGTGCCAATCACAGCCAGCTTGGTTTGGATTTCTCAGCATGCTTAAAAGCTGATTAGGTTGAGGCTGACAAATTACTTTCCTGAAATATGATTGATTGCTTTGAGTCTGGCCACCTATTTCACAAAGCCAACTATGTTCATATGTCCAGTTGCAATTCATTAAGCTTAAGTACAATAGCAGGCAGGAACTCCATACAAGATTTTAATGTAATTTTTTTCTATTAATAAAATAATGCAAGGCTGTCTAACAAGTAACAAAGCTTATATTTCTGTGTGACATTTGCCACTTTAAAAGAAGAAACCTGGGGCAGGGACACCTTCTACTAGACCAGGTTGCTCAAAGCTCCATCCAACCTGGCCTTCAACACTTAGAGCACTGCGGCATCAACCACATCTCTGGCCAACCTGTTCTTGTGCCTCAACACCCTCACAGTAAAGGATATCTTCCTAACATCTAATCTAAATCTTATGTGCAGTTTTGTCATTTAAACCCAGTCCGCCTTGTTCTATCCCTGTCTATTCTCCCTCTTTTTTATAAGCCCCCTTCTCTCCATGCTGCTCTCCATTCCTTACCTGCTCATCGAAGCCCAGGTACAGGAACTGCTGGTACCACTGCTGCACATCGGGCTGGCTTCTGTCCCACAGCTGGCGCCTCTGACGTCTCAGGCTGCTCAGGAACTCCTTGGCCGCCGTTTCTTTCACTGACATCTCAGGCTTTGCAGCAGCAGGGGCTGAAATTAATTCCCCCCGCAAAAAGCATGCCAGGAAATTTTCGGTCAGCTTGAAGCGTACTGCTTTCAGCAAGTAAGAAAATGATTCTCACATCATGCCATTACCTTTGTGCTTGCCAGTGCAATGCCTGTAGCAGAGTAACAGTAATAAACCCGGGAATCACCGATGTAATAGGATCTCTCAGCTACCCTCATTCTCCTGGATTCTCAAAAACCGTTTCTGAGCTCAAATACAGCAGCTAACTGAGGAATTTAAATAAAAGCACCCAAACTCAACGAGCATACACACAATGTGTTTGTGCTTTCAGGAGAGAACAGGAGACTGGCCCTAAGTGCTACTGAAATTGGGATGAAGATGAGAGGTGAAGTTAAAAAGACTGAGGAAGCTGGAGAAACACTGCTAACATATTAGAGTGAAGGGAGAAACACATAAAAAGAGAGAATTTTGAATCTGATATGTAAAAAATGTAGCGTTTAAATGAGTGTTACTAAATGCCCTGTATGCCTGAAAATAAAAAGGCATGAAAGCCACGTGCCTGAAAGCCATCAGCACCCTTTCATAGCAGCCTGCATGGGGGATGCATGGAAATGCCCTCACCCCGCCAGAGCCAGACGTGCCATCTGGCTTGCTCCATGCCTAAGAGCAGCTTGCTGTGGCTGCTGGAGGAATTGATGCACCTCCCAAAGGCATGCATGAGAGGACTACACAGGATGAGAACAAATGGCCTCAGGTTGTGCCAAGGAAGGTTTAGATTGGATGTTAGGAAGAGTTCCTTCACTTAAAGAGTGGTCAAGCTTTGGAAAAAACTGCCTAGGGAGGTGGTGGGAATTGCCATTCCTGGAGGTGTTAAAAAACATGTAGATGTG
>VYZQ01042628.1:12252-53726 GCA_013400655.1 Mystacornis crossleyi | reverse complement strand
CTATAATATAACATATTTCTAGAAGTATTGATTTAATCAGGCATGAACATAAGCAATTATAAAGAAGTCAAGATTTATGGATGAAATAATTTTAAATAAATCATTTTACTATAAGGGACTGTTCTACTCTTCATGTAGTAGTAGATACAATACAATATTAATGACTTAAAAAAGGAAATACCCATGCTGGAGAAAGCCAAAACATGGCAAATAAATTGCATACAAAAACGTATTTCCCATGCAAAGAAAATGGGTGTGCTTGCAAAAAAACCTTTGCCATAATGAATACTAAACAGCATTATTTAAGTAATAAACAAATATCCAGCATCTAACATCCAATCAAGTCTGTTTCAAGCATAGGTGAGAAATATTTCGGATAAACTGTGATGTCTGCTGACNCTGTAAAAATTCTACCAGTTCTCACTGGAGTATGAGTTATCATTCACATATTTCCAGTAACTCCCCTTATTTCTTTCTTTCTGTCAACTGCTCCTTGATCTTTGTTTTAAAAACACCATTCAAACACAGAAAGTCACTACAAGTTACCAGGTCAAGAAAAAAGAGCTACAGAAGGACTACAAATCTACCGCCTCTCCGATAACCAGACTACGGCTAAATGGCTATGTTTCTTTAAATCAATTTCTCCTCCATAAAACAAAAAAACAAAAACAAAAAAACCCCAAAACAAAACAAACAAACCAAAACCAGAGCGGCAAATGGCACAATGTGTCTCTGAACAGTAATCTTGTCATTTGTCAACTTGGAACTCCGTATTTACTAAGTATTTTTTTAAGTCTGTGTGATCAGAATGTACTCTTGTTTTGAGTTTTTAACTTTGTACTTTTATTAGTACTTTTCTTGCTAAGAGGTTTCATTTAGTAACAAAAGAGCTCTAGGTGTAACAGCACAGAATCTTAGATGTTCCCTGGATTTCCAGGTCTGCTTCTGTTCCCTCTCTTGTCCTCCAAGAGGACAAGATGGCCCTGTCTTGTGGCTTTTTCCTTTCTTCTGAGGAGTCAGTAAGAAGCCACAATCAACTTGTAGTGAAAAATGTGTATTTTTTTGTTTGCACCTTGCCATGTTGCAGGGCCTCCCTCTCCCACTGCTGCTGCTGGCACTTAAATGCCACTGTGTTATTGCCAGATTGCTTCTGTGGCATCTTTTTCCAGTGCAATGCATGAACCTGCACTTTTAATGAAGCCTTGTTTCACTTGTGGCAGGAGGGGTCTCTCTGCTTACAGGAATGGTAAAGGCTTTGTAAACGCCAGGNACCAGACAAAACAAGGACCCTAAAATCTAGCAAAGATTTAAAAAAACCCAAACCAATAAATCTTTAAAGATGAACAAAACATTTAAAATTGTACTTTCAACAGGAGTGTAAAGTATTAGTTCACTCATTGAAGCTGGTCAGCGGGCAAACAAGGATCTGTTGGATTTTTTTCCCCTTTTTGAGGAAGTCTGAAACATTTTCCACTGGGCATGTACCTCTCCATCCAACAAACTTCAGCCCCCTGCTAAGACAGCTTCTTATTACATCTACAGGAGACCTTCCAAAATATACAAACAAGAAACAAAAATCATAGTAATTGAACAGCTATCCTTCCTCACTGCAGCTGAGATACAGAACTGATACAAGGCATCTGGCTGTAGAGACAACAAAGTCATGGTTGCTCAATAATTCTGCTCAACCATAAAAAATAAAAATCTGAGACTGTGAGATTTAACCTATCAAATAACAATTCTGGAGGGCAATAATCCTTTTATTTGCTTCAGTCTGGAAATCTGTCTTTCCTCAATGGTGCTTACAGGCACTCACAGTGGGAACAATGAAACTCAAACCACATATTTCTTAGAGGGCTGCTGCTGAATTTGGAAAAGCATATATAATTTNCCCCCCCCAATAAAAAACCCACAAAACCCTTACATTTACTGCAACCAAAGAATGCAAATGCTTCTTTTTAAGTCAATGCAATACTAAAGATGACTTTCCTCTTCTAATGGCATAAAGTAGAAAAAAGAACACATAGCTACATCATCCAGAGAGACTGGAGGTAGGATAATTAGTGATATTCTATTATCCTCCCTAACTAGTACTCCAAATCCTTTGTTTGCCAAGTCTAAAAAAGAGAAGGATAAAGACAAATCAGAAGGAAGTTAAGCAACAACCGTAAGAAGCAGCCTGACAAGAGCAATTAATATTGGATGACTAAAGAGCTGAACATAGTGCTTCACACATCTTGTTGAGGCAACAACTGAGGGAGGCATGATATCCTCTGCAAAGTATTTGAAGGACACATAATACGGAGGAGGATGAGGAATTCTGTAAGGCTGCATGACCCATGAGGGTGCCTCGAGTGCAGCAGCCTGTGAAGATAGGAGCAGTGGAAGCACAGTATCAGTAAGAGTCTTTAACAGAAATCACTTACCATGCAGTTGTGTTTGAAAGAGTAAACACTTCCCCTGACTCTCTTAACTTCCAAAACCTTGCACCACCTCTGGAAAAAAAAAACAGCCTTTCATGTGGGAACAGCTCTTGGCTCTTTGCAACCTATGTGACAGCAGCCAGTCCGAGTTGTTCACCTCAGATTTGTTTTCTTCTCTGCAATCTCGGTGTTTTTCCACATGGGCTTTGCTGGTATGGCAGGAATCATAAACCATAGATTTAGAAAGCCCTACCACTGGCCACGCAAGAGATGATTTCATTTATTTTTTTAAATAAAATCCACAAACAGGAATAGCAAAATAAGAAAACCCTTCTTAAACATGAAAAACCCCAAACCCCTGAATAAAAAACACACAATAAACGCAAGAAACAACAAACACCGCACCTACTTCTCCAGAACAATCTGGAGGCAATACTCCTCAGCATGCTCTGGGGAGGAACAACTTACCACAGACAAATGGGCGAGAGAAAAAAGAACATCATCATTTTTTGCTTTTTCTAGGCGGTGAATAAGAGTTACATCAGCATCTGAAAAGTATCCATAAACCCTTTCTATGAATCAATTTCCAGACATAGCCCTGAACAGGGCAGAGACAAAACAGCAAGGCTGCTGAACCTGCATATTCATACATGTGATAAACAAATGTAAGACAGGGCAGATGACAGAAAGGCTTAAATCCCAGAAGTTCACGTACTTCTATGTAGGAATTTCCTCAGATCAGCTAACTACCATCGGTTTCAAAAAACTACCATGGGGAAAAAAAAAAGCCCAGGTTTTTGGCTGCGTTTCACTCATGAAAGCTTGTATACGACTCGACAAGATCAAGGATGAGGTATCTGCTAAGGTTTAAGGTTAGCAACATCAGCACTCTGGGAGAGCAAATTTACATCTGGTCTTTGAAAGGGCCTGTGATTCTCAGCTTTCCTAAACTAGAGAGGGAGATACAAAAATAAATCTATCAAAAATAAGAAAAGTTACCTAATCACCCAGGAAAAAAACCCAAATAAAACAACAAAACAACTCCAAACAACTAAATAAACAAATGCATCACTGGATAAATACTTCATAAGGATGAAGGAGACACTTGTGTGTACACAGAAAGGAAAGGTGAAGAATGGCATTATAGCATCCTAACTTAAAAAAAACCCTTTCCTGAACAAATTAAGCATTGATTATAAACTGTGAGCCAAATGCAAGATGCCAATACACCTGTGGGAGTGTTAAGCAAAATTATTTTTGGAGGGTGATGGGATGGTTGGTAAATATACCAAGAGACAACAGTCTCTTTTATTTATAAGTTTACATCATATCCCTTACAGTACGGCCTCAACAACTCCACTGGGCAAACCTGCCAGAACTAGAGCTGCAAAAATAAAGGCTAAGCTGAATCCACGCAAGATTTAATACTGAAGATGGTAAAGGAAAATGCACTCTAAACTTAGGTTCCAGACTGAAAATGCAAGACTAGCAATTAGAGGGAAGATAATTAAACTTGCACAGTAAGCATATTTGATGCACATCTCACTGCTGAACACTACTCTGGGAAGTACAAAGCCACTTTTACAGACATGCTTTACAGAATACCTGCACATGGACATTGACTTTAGGGTGACATCAGAATAGAGCATCCTCTGCTGACTTTTTGTTAGTTCTCTGTCTCAATCCTACACATACCACAGCTTTCAACTCACTATATAGCCTCGTAACTGATAATGGCTTGTTCGAATATTCTAAAGAATGCTCTGGTAACACTGACCTTTGATGTTTGCTGCTTACAATAATTATGTTTAGAAGGAGAAAACATCATAACTATCACATTAGTGGAAAGTAATCTCTTAAAAGCTGTAAATATAAATAAGGGTCCCAAATAATGTCAGATTTACATGATGCTTTTTCCTCAAGAAAAAGAAATTATTTCTAAGGTCAGTTTTATTTAAATAAGGTAATGTAATCACTTTTGCCTACCAGTTTTACTGGTGTTGTCCCAAAGAGCTGCCTCACAGCCCTGCTCAGACCACCCCCTCTGATTTTTCTCTTTTCCCTTCCTGAAGTCTAGTTTTAAATCTTTATTCAATATAGCATCCCTTGGCTCCACACACCAGATAACAATTAGATTTTACCCTGTTTGAGGGATGGCACTCAGTACCTTGTGATCACTTCTGAATACGACTGCTGCCCCCTTTAACAACCAAGTTCTTAAACAAAACTCACATTATTTTACTGTTCCTTCTATTGAGTAACGTTTATTTGCAGCCTCCAATACAAATGTAAAACTAGGATAAAGATACGCACCCAGGTTATCTGATCCACAAATCCTGGACAGACTGTCAAGTAAGATGCTTACTTACTGTCCTTTTAGACACTGCCAAAATTACATTTCATCCTTTACTACCCTCCCTCCTCCCATAAACGTACCTCTGGCAGAGGTTGCCAAGTAGAAGCATCTTAAATGGACCATCTGCATGGAGTGAATTTCATCCACAAACCCTATTTACTGTTACTCAGTAATTGTGTATTTTGTGCATGAATCTTGTACAATATAATTTATACAGTCAGTTCAAAAGTACACAGAAGTCATTAGATGCAGCTGAACATTTAGTCTACTTAGATTTATGTTATGGAACTCTGAGCAGCATCAGAAATGAGATTATCTGATTCGCAATAGAAAACAGAAGAACGCATGGAGGAAGGGTCTTCAGTCAAATAGATCCTTGCTTTCCTGAGCTAACATTATGCATTTCAAGTTTTCTCTTTGAAAAAAAAAGTTATCGCACTGCCACACAGTATGGCATTTTGGCCACCTCCTTCCTGGATACTAAGCCACCGCCTTAAGATAATCAACATCTCAAAACTTCATGGAAAGCAAGAAGTTTAAACCTATGTCCAAATAGCTGATGTAGATGTGGAAAGCATGATTTGGTGTCAAAATGACCACCACAAAATCCAAATAAAGTTCAATTAAAAAAAACTCAAAACCCAACAGCTCTTGAAAACAATGGTTTTGTAAACATAAGCCATTAAAGAAATTAAACCTATCTTTTTTAAAGTTAATATAGTTGTGAAAAATAGTTTGTAAAAGAAACTCATTGAGAATCCTTATTTTTTGTCATGAATCTGAAATTAGTTTTAAGAAAATTATCTTTTATTGTATTAGAAAGTGTGCTTGCTTGTAAATTTCCAGTTCTTATGCAATGAAAACATGCCATAGACAAATATATTTGTACATTGATCAGTGCATGCTTCCAAAACTGCACACAACCTACAACTTCCATCTTCAGCCCACTTGCACAAAGGCAAACATTAGTGTTTACAGATACCTCATTCTGATGCAATACTTTGCTGAAAGGGTTAAGCAAAAATTTTTTCCACACATTTTGGTTAGCCAGCTTGCAAACTACAAAGGAGACCAAGACAAACTTAACATCTTTTGCAGCTACAGTTGTTTTCCTTCAGTATCATTTTTGTAGCTACTGACAAAACTTATATTGAAAGAACTCCTTGTTTAAAGTATGCACATTATTCTTCCATTAATTAAAATCAACTATCCAGATTTTTTTTAATTGAAGCTATTTCAAAATTCTCTAGCACCGTTTCAGTCCATAAACAAAACGATAACCCACAACTGATGGGAAGGGGCCAGGGTGTTTGGGAAGAAAAAAGTATGAGAGGAGAGGGGTCTTACTAGACAGTTAATTAAAAAAAAATAAACCTACATATGTCCAGTGAGCATGACGAATGGAAAAGAGATAAACCGACTCATTTTCTAACACTTTAGTCTTGGCGTCTGACCAAGAGGTCCCTTCCTGGCAAGCAGCCCTGCAAGCTACCAACACTCAAAACATCTGTAAGTATAAACTTCTTCTGGACATTTATTCATTCCTAACATATGAGCTCATTAACTTTTTTCCTAATTGCAGTCTAAGTGAGTGGATTTTTTTTTTTTTTAAGAAAGACGGGAGTCAGAGTACCCAGCTAAACAGGTCCAGCTGCTGCAACAGCAGCAGCCAAAATGCAACTGCCCATGCCTGGGGCTCTGCCAGTGCCAGCGCACCCAAGTGGGCTGGTGCTCAGGCCTTCACCACACAGTTGCTGCCCAACTCTTTTAGCCCATTAGGAGAGATTTCAACAGCAAAGCCAAACCCAGATTTTCTAAAAAATCGGGTTTTCACTGAGCAGAAAGGTGGATGGACTTCTGTGCTTTCTTTGTACTGTAAGAAGGTACAGTGTTTACCTAAAATCTTTTCCAAGTTTGTAGTATCTTCGTCATGTTGGGTGTCTTTGTCATATAATCAACTAGTCAAGAGTGTCCTCCCCCACCATTTCACCAGCTTGAAACGTAGGCTGACTTCGAAGTCTAGTTAGCCTTACCACTGTTGCCAAGTTAAAAGTGGGGACAGAATTTCCCTCTCTGTTTTCAAACTGATGCCACTTCTCCCCACCCTGTAATCTCAGTTTAAGAATGGGCGCAGCCCTCTGAGTACTGCCATCTTGTGGAATGGCATCCTACAAAGCAAAACCACAAACATCTAAGTAACTTGATAAATTACAGGGCTTATGAGAAAATGAGTTAACTTTGGTCTTGCACCACATCCCAAGAGAGCAGGAGAAAACTGCGGCATAACTTCTCATTATCCCCGCAGAACCATTTATGCCTCTTTGCTGTGTAATCCCTGAACTTCTGGTCTTTCATTACACTCTCAAGAATGCACACGATGTCTTGTTAAGAATAATTTCACTATTCAACAGAGCATTTACACGTAACTCCTGAGAAGGAACTTAAACCAATCACTGCTCCACTGTCTTATGAGATGAGCAGTTCTCAGCACACAAAACTCACATGGGTTTGATATCCCAACTCACATCACAAACTTCACAGGGCTCTCTGTAAGAGATGGGAAAGTTGTGCAAAAACGGAAAGGTCTATCTGCTGAGTGATCTAGTCAAAAGCAATAGAACTCAAATATGTACCCTACACTTACAAATTTTTTTGGCATAAACTAGCAGTGGATGGTAGCATTCAGTTTGCCACCTTCTGGATATGCCACCACTTGAGCATATGCAAAAGGAGGTTGTCAGCTGCTATGTGACAATGGCAACCTACTCCAACCTGTTTCACAAAGCTGAAGAAAAGGTGCATTTGAGGTACACACCGGAAAAATGATGCCTTTCTGGTTCAGCAGATGGTTGGGGATACAGACGAGGAAAACAGCAGGAACTGCGCCAAAAACAATGCTGGGGTCTCCATTTAGGAAAGCAGGATGAAAACGTGCAGAGGAGTAGAGCTGGGCCCTGCTTTCAGTGAGGTATGGATATACTGGGAGTATAGGGAAGACAAACTTGAGAGCCCTTCAAGTAACTCCAGAGCCTCTTGTTGCATGGAGCAAACTTAAGTCAAAAAGATCTGTTCAGCCTCCGTGCAACTACTCTGAAAACAAATGAGAAGTGGAGCAAGATGACTCAAAGAAGTTTGGGGCTATTTTTGTAACACTGTCATTAGTTGCTGCGTACAGAAAACACTAGAGAATGTCTTTCAAGGTTTGCCACGAAGCAAAACCATCTTTCTGAAGAGAATTCAGCTAACTACTAAAAAGGATGGAATGAACTTTACGTGGCATTTCAACAGCCCTGTCCTGTCAGAAGATTACAGACATCACAAAATATGCATACTGTGCAATGGTTAGACCACGGACGGCGATAATGACAGCCTGCACTACCCAGGGCTTGTCATTGTCAATGAGCTTTGCAAACAAAAAAAGCATCACCACAAAGGTCCTTCCTAACAAAATTCTGTCTGGAAAAATATGAAAGAACTTTAAATTCCTGACATCTTCCTCTCAACTTTCCTTCTTGACCACATCCCTGTTTAGACTTCAGATGGCAAGTAAGTGCGCCAACTCGAGCCTCTTTGCTCTCAGGGAGTGTAAAAGTTGACAGAAGACCAATTTTGCTCTAATGCAGTGGAATATTAATTGCCACAATTAATTGATTGTGTTCATTCTATATGAGACCTCTGAACCATGCTTGCATATTGTTAGATTCACAGGTCTAACAATAAGAAATGGAGAGCCTAGCCTCCTATTAGGGAATGGAACATTAAGGCAGGCTCAACAGAATAAGCAATGTTCAGCTGGTAGAAGAAACAACATTCTAAGGCCCGTCCACCCCCACCTTTCCAGGGAATACATTTGAGCAGCAACCTGGATATATAAAAGAAAAGAAAAAAAAAAACAACCCACACCCACAAAAAAATTCTGTTGTCAAAGTTCAATCCCACTGCCAGAAATGCCACAATTTCTAGTTTTAGTACATAAAAAGTAACAACTTCAGGGTGCTGTACCCTTAGTGTAGTACTCTCCTCCCCTAAAATATTTTCTTTAGGCATATTAAAGAGCTGTGTTCATTTACTAGTTCAAGGATACTGATGGCTGTGTTGCATGTCAAGTCCAACCCCCCGAGGAACCAAAGACTCTTGTATTACTGTCTGGTAACTTTCAATTACTGGATCTACGTTATTTTAAATAGACAGATGGACAAACAAATGGGAAGCACGAGACTTTTACTCACGTTGTCATGATTTTTTTAATTAAGGTTTTTTAACCTCTTTTAACATTATTTTTTGTATTTTGTATTTTTTGTATCACCTTTGCATGTTTGATTATTGTATCTTGACAGACTCTAGCAGTGGAGAAACAAATAACTTCATCCAGCATGGTGGGATTTGACCCCAATTTCTCCTCTTTTAGATGTAAAGGATGCCCACAGAAACATGCTCAGCTACTCACTGCTATTAAAAGTATTCAGCATTTAAATCTGCACTGCTAGCTTCCCTTGATGTCTTAATTTTTGCTTCACTTTTGACTGAAAATTTCACTTTTACATTTTAACTTCACTTAATGCATTAAACAATAATGAGTACTGACTAATTACAGACCTAGCAGAAAGTACAGCCAGAATCCATATGATGAAGTTTATGGAACACCCTGTCACTTACAGATAACTTCTTAAATCACACCCACTACAGGCTCCTGGAGGCACGCAGTTCTTTGATTTTCCTATCTCTGCTTTGTGGCCAGAGACAAAGTCACTGGACCAAAATAAACCACAGACGCTTTCTACTGTTACCATCCTGGGAGCTGCCTGGAGACGACCAGAGGTGCTTCCAGCATCTGACCTCTTCTCAGCTCCGGCAGGGCAGCATCTGGGAATGAAGCACACATTCTTCATGCCCAGGTCCCATCAGATCTGACACTGAGGTGACGGCTAGAGATAAGGGCCATCAGCTCACTGCCACACCTCTTAGAGTCATTTGCTTGAAATAGCCTCGCTATCTGTGGCATTCAAAGAGAAGTTTGATGCATGTGCACATTCTGGTCTCTCTCTGAATTCACTCATTAGATTCTTCCTTGAAGCGGATGCCTTGAACAGAAAATAAAAGACAAAAATGTAAGAATTGTATGAAAGAACAGGCAGTACCTGATAGCAACAAAAAATCTTCATTCTCCAAAACGTAACACTAGATTAATAGAGGCTAGAAAAAATAGAGGGGGTAAGAAGAAGAAAAAAAAAAAAAAGGTTAAATGACCATGCTCAGCTTTCCCCACGATGAAAATACTGACAGCAAAAGATTAGCACTTACCAAAATCTGTCTTCAATGAGTATTTCAACTCAAAGCCTCTGCTGAGGAGAGGAGGATTTTCCCATTTTTCTTACTTCTTTATCTTTACAGAAGACTATTTCAGCCAAATACGTAAGAAGACTTTATTGTGAGGGTTTTTTACATTGTCTCTTCCGGGTGACACATAAAGTTGCTCTTTGAAACGACTTATTTTTCTTCTCTAAAGGTTATTCTACTTCAGATGGTCTCTGGAAGCTTATCCTATACCTAGGCCCTTCTTAAATATAGAGATCAGCTTTGATACTTGCTTTTTACTCTTTCTTAAAACGCACTTTTGAAAAACGCATCTCAAGTCTCGCAAGACTTTGAAGATTGCTATTGTGCCTTCATTCCCAGTCCACGGGTAGAGCACAGGTTACCTGTCTCCTAGGACAGAGATTAGCCTCGCTTGGTAGAACTGGTGACACACGGTGCCTCAGCAAACCAAGTGTCCTCTCCCCCACGGCACACAGCCGCCACCACGCCCACGGGCAGCGAGGCCTCACTAGTGCCCGTGGCTCCGTTCAGAGCTGTCTGATCCCAAAGCTTTCCTTCCCACGTGCACAATACAAAGGTTTCTAGATCAGCCCTTCAGACTCACGGGACACAAGCTACCTTGACCAGTGATGCAAAGCCAAGCAGTACGACAAACAAACAGTGACGACTTACGAGATTTAAGGAGAAAATATTTCAATAAAGGCAACCCAGTGGCCTCCAACTAGCCTTACTTTAGCTATTTAATCCACATGCTACGCTCCTCCTGTATCGTGATGATGATATCCTTTTAGGAGCAAAGGCTCATCATGGGAGATGAAAAACTGGACTAGGTGTTAATAACTGGTATTGCTTACCGAGCTTTCCAACAGCTTGAAACAAAAGACAAAGGCTGCAAAACATATTACATAAAACCAGGGGGTATTTTTGTTCTACTTTTTTAAAAAATCAAAGGCTTTAGTAAATAGCAGAGTTACTGCATAATTGAAAAGCCCATTCCCATCTCAACATTTTTACTGGGAAGTTTTCATGCTTAATTGCTCTGAACTATGAACACTGCTCTGCATTTTTTAAACCATTTTTTGGCACCCTGCTCTAAAATACCTGTTCTTCCAAGGTTGTGCTTATTGTCTACTGCTTTAAAAGTGTTTCCAAATACCCAGAACTACAGCTTTTGAAATTTAGGGATGAGAAATTTTAAGTATAAGAACAGAGAGATGGAAAAAGCACTCAGTAAACACTCCAACGGAGCAGGGTGGCTGAGCAAAGGGACAGATCTTTTTGGCCAGCACAAACTCTCCTACAGCAAGTACTCCACCTCCAAATCACCTAAAACCCTTCGACATTTCTGGTGACACACAACAGGATGAGGGCTCTTGCTCCCTACAGCGTCAGTGACTAGAAAGTGAAAGGATTCCTGAGAAGAGGTGTGATGTTCCCTGTAGTTCTGGGCAGTTCCTGCACCAGAATCAGCTCACAAGATGTTCTGCTTTCCAGCACTGCACGGCACGATTCATCTCCAGTATTAACCACCAGTTTCTAGAAAGCAAAATTCATGTCAAGCTTTGAACGCAGCTTCTGTACTGACAGCAAATGATTAAATTTTACTGTTTTCTGCTTCAAGAATGTAAAGGAGAAAAAACCAAAGCAATTCACATAATGAGAGCTGAGCCTATATAATTTAATTACTATTGAGGTACTGCATTTATCATTTGAGAAAAACAGATGTTCCTTGTTTTCACATCTACTACAGTTTGACAGAAGTACAAAAAGTTACAGAAAAAACACCTAATTACCATCTAATCTTAATGGTAAGTGTGCGGGAAACTACAGATTTCCATGTTCTATCATGTCATGGATTTCCCAACTTGTGACTTGGAATAAAAGAAAAACCCATGGTGAACTCAAACAAGTAATTCTCTTTCTTCTTGTGTTCTCCTTCTTCCTTACTCAGAATACTTGCAGTTAAGACCGAGATGCATGTTAACTATCATGAGCTATTTACTGATCTCTGATTAATAGGTGCACTGTTGCAAGAGTATTAAAATCGCTTATTTTAAAATGTAGTATTCATATTCAGTACCTCGCATAGCATTCCAGAAAAGTCGAACATTACCAAGTTCCTAACACTCCTTAAAATTGCTCTGTTTTTTCAGTATTACAGGCTACTTCTAAAGTTTTGCACCATGACAAATATTCACACATGCAGGACAGGCAGTCATTGAATTCAGATGAGGAAATTATTCTGTACTGCATCTGTCTAAATACTGCAGATTTATTGTCGTAATGTTCTCATAAGAGCAAAAAATATTTCAGATGTACAAGAAAAATAATAAAAGAGAATTGTCTTCATTAAATTTTTGACTCAACAATGAAAGCTCCCCCTCTTTCCTTTAAAGTCTGCTTAGAAAAATTAAAATTATTGGCAAAGCCACACTGTATTGCATTGAAAAGCACCCTCTGGCCACAGCTGTCAGTTTTTACTTTTAGAATCAGGATATGCCCATGGGCACACAGATAGCTTGTAGCTCATAGGCTCATTACATGTCAAGGGCAAATAAAAAAATAATCCATGTAAACCAGTAGGAAACACTAATGTAACTTTGGATATTTAGATTATACAACTGGACATCAGTATCCTAATTAAAAAGAAAAGGTACAAATAAACATCTAATTTTAAGGGAAAACATGTAAGTCATAAGAAAAAGCAACCAAAGTCCTGACTACTCACCAGATGAAAATCAAATCAGGTATCAAAAAATCTTTATGTGAACAAACACACTTATGCCATCCATACATACTCTTCTTCATCATGACAATCTCGAGATACACCTTTATTCCTATTCGTCCCTGAACAGAAAAATCAGCATCCCTGTCATTCCCTGTAACATTTACATAAGATACACAAAAGCAACTTGCAAATCTTTTCTAGAATGCAAGATCCATAGCAGATGTTAAAGAATTTCCCTTTCCCAGATGAGCTTTTCCAAAATAAAAAACCATCAAAACCCCAAACCCCTAAATACCAGAAAGTTACTAAGTTTGTGGTTGATTTTAGACTGGTGAGATTTGCTTTGAATTTCAAGTATTCTCAGAAACTCCAGACCTAGTTTTCCTCTTTCTTATACCACATACTTATGTAAATCCACTGGTTTTGATGAATTACTTTTAAGCTGACCACTAATTTAAGAGGAGAGATAGATTGTGCTATTTAAAGAACTTTGTCGTAGTTTTGCCATTTTTTCCCCCTCCCTTAATAGAAAGCTTTAAAAATGTTGTCCAAAACAAATCACAGTCTTCAGCTTAAAAGCTGTTCCTGTTGTTTTCAACCCAAACTTAATCAAACTGATTATTACAAGCCATGCAGAATGTGTCTATTTTTAACCCCAACTGCCACCGTACATACACCTGGAACAAGACTTCAGCCTTAGCTGAAGTGCAGCAAGGCTGGCTACCCCAGGAATTTACTGCAGAAAGCACTGTAGACCATTTTCTGAAGACCACTTCAAAGGTCCCTGTGACCAAAAGCCCTGGGGCTCTTTTGCCTTCCCACCACAAAATACTTCCAATCCCAGATACCTATCTTGACTTTGCTAAGGACAGCGATGAGCAAGACCTGACAGAAGGCCACGCACATCCTTGTGCTGCTCTAGTTCTGCTGCTGCTGCCCTGGTGTCAGCACATCTTTATTGATTATTCACAGGGGGCTTTGACCCTCAGAGGCAAAGCGCAGACAGGCAGCCTGCGTCATCAGCCCTGCTGCAGGATGGCAGCCTCCAGCAGAGAGCCAGCATGCATACACTGAGGCAACAGCATCCTCTGTTGCCTTCCAGCAGGAGACTCCAGCAGAGCTACCCCTCAAATCTCTACACCTGGAAGAGTTTGAGGAACTGAGAATGCCACTGAAGCCCGTGAAGCAGCCCTGGTAGACTGCCATGTTTTACATCACCCCAGGTGACTAAAGAGTTCAACAGGGAGTGCATGCAAAAATGGCTTACAACTGTGGTAGTCGGCTTTGCTTGCTTCATTTTGTCTTTGCAATAAGCCTGCGACTCTTCTTGCCTGAAGAGATTGCCACTTGCTTAGGGGTTTACTGCTGGATTGCCAGTGTGGAGGGAGAGAGACTGGACAGACTGAAGATTAAAATGCTGCACCTCGTTCTCATATTTCACAGAAGGGCTTGAGCTAATAGTGAAAATATCCATGATTTATACATTCATTAAGAAAAAAAAAAGTAATCACAGTGAAAAGGTCACCTGATTTGCATACCAGATGCTCAAATCAACCACCCTGGTTCCATAGATCTAAAAGCGTAGTAAAGCAGTACGGCTGGACAGTGAGAGATGATGATCTCAGTAAAAAATGAGCAATATTTACAAGCACAGCTAGGATGCACTTCTAGTGTGACAATTAAAATGATTTAGGCACAAGATCCTGCTAAAAGATGTGGTCTTGCAGCCCATGGTCCCGTATCCCTCTTCTCCCAGAAGCCACTGCAGTACAGCTATGGGACAAACTGATTCATCCAGCTGATCCACAGGAATATCACTTCCCTTCAACTTCAGTGTAAGCCTGCCATTTGATCACACCAACGCATTAATTCGTACTGAGGCTGCACGACCACTGTATCTAGTGCAAAACATGCACTTGGACCTCTGGGAAGGGCTAGGAAGAGATGTGGAACTGCCCTCTCCCATGGTGATTTAGATCGCTTTGTTCCAACACAGGATTTAGACCTTAGGCTTGAGAGGTAACATCTGCCTGAGCTCCTTTATCACCAGTGAAGATGCACACTGGGTTGTGTTCTCTGCAGTCTGACTCACATCAGGGAACGGGTACCATTCTGTCCCTCACAGAAACACCTCTTTCAGCCCACCCCTCTTTGGTCCTACTACCTTTTACAGAACCAAAATCAGAGACCAAGCTTTAATTTAGCCACCTCATCCATAGCAATGCAAAGGCCTCTGCACAAAATCTTCCAATGCATTTGGGTCTGGGAGAGCAGGGCACGAGTAGGACTGTTGTCAGCAAACCTTATTTTAATGTACATCTGTTTTATGTTTGTCTCTCGCTAGCAAGATATGCTTCTCTAATTGGGAGCTGCTGACGCTGCTCTGCAATTTTCTATCCTCTAAATAAGAGAAACTGTTACTCTTGAAATGAGGGAACTTGGGGCAATCAGTTTTCCAAACTGGCCTTCTAATCTTCCCAGCCATTTTCAATATTTCCCATGACTGCACACTTTAGGTGTTTCAATCACAGAGATTTAACTTCCTTCAAGAGCCACAGATAGTGCCTGGCACCTGCAACATCCACCTTGGAGAGCTCTGAACACCTGATGGCTCAAGAACCACTAAAATTTCTGCAGCCTGTAGCAAAAATTTTACAAGACAAACTTTAATTTTAATATTCGCTACAGTGAAGAAAATATATTTTGAATGTTTAGTAGGAGCATCAGTTAAAAAGATGAGAAATACCATGTTTATCCACATGTATTCAGAAAGGCAGCAAACAGACTGTGTATAAATGAGTATTAATCCCCCAATCACATTATCAGAATTGGGTATGTTCTGAAACAACCTAAAGCCACTTGTCTGTCCCACACTGAGTATTACAGACCCCCAGTGTCCCCCTGGCATCACCAGGTCTTTCTAAAAATTTGTCTAATATTATCACTTTGTTAATAAAGCAATTATTAAATAATAAAATATAAAACCCCAAAAGTTTACTTTTTGTTGCTGGCAAAACCAGCAGATTTAACATAAAGCATGTGATACAAAATGAGCAATGTTATTGACGCAGTTTACATTTATGGCACAAAGGTGACCTTCTCTCTCAGTTCATAGCACGGTACACTCAGAATTAAATTTATCCTGTGCATGCAGATCTGTGCACGGCTTGCAGAAATCAAACATGTAAGACAGCAAGATTCTTACCTAAATGATTGTTAATACAGAGGCTTTAGAACTCTAGCACCAAACAAAAACAAGGCAAGACAAAACCCATACAGCAAGATTCTTACCTAAACGATTGTTAATACAGAGGCTTTAGAACTCTAGCACCAAACAAAAACAAGGCAAGACAAAAAAAACCCCATGTTTTGACCTACAGGGACATTTTGACACTATCCATAATCTGGAAAATTCTCTGCATCATAAATACACATGGTTGACAGCTATTATTAAAACACTCGTGTAACAGCTTACCAAACTATTTATCTCTACCCCTTCTATAAAGGTGTAAACGCTTTACAAGAAGTTATGGCTACTACAAAATACGTATAAAGCCCTTACCAGACTCTGCTCATCTGCGGGGCTCATATTCACCATTCTGCAATTGCGTGCAACAGAAATCACACTATCATCTTTGAGCAGACAGCAAGTAAGTCTTCAAAAGAAGCTCTTCCCAAGACCTTATTTGGTTACCCTACCAAAACTTTAGGTACCACTTGAAAGTTGGTAGTCACAGGAACAAATGTTTGGAGAGAGCTTCTTCGGTGTTTTATCTATGTCCTGCATGATAGACGGGGCTTAAAAAAATAACACTGTTTGTATACTACTACTGGGTTTTGTGAGGAACACACAACTCAATACTGCTAGGACTCATAAACTTTTGTTTTAAATCGACTGCAATATAAAACCCACAGACCCTGAGACAGTGGCCACCTTAAGCCAGGCTTCATCGCTGCACCATGATGTGCCCAGCAGACTGGAACAGCCATGTTCTGCTGGGATATCTCTTGCAAAATTGCATCCTAAAGCCAGGTGCACCTGTGCTTTTGTAGGCTTTGCTTCCTTTAAACAGCAAACCCACTGAAGGCTAACAAAAATCTTCCATTTTAGCCACACTATATCGGCTTTTTGGCATGCATCTGTAAATTACAGAGACTTTGTTCCAAAAACTGGAAGGAGGAAATAACTTTCAGATCATTTGCAGCTGTAACAACTGATATAATCACTTTCTCTGAGGAAAAAAGATCCATTTTTATAAATAATGACACATATCATTCTTAAATAATTAATTGGCACACAGGCGTAACAACAAGATTTTAATTAAATGAGACTTGACATGGTCAGAAGTGCGGATAGTGACATACAGGGTAAGGATGAGAGGGATTTCTTGCTGTTAATTTGTATTTGAACTTTCAATGTGATACAGATTCCAGTTCTGGTAAACATGCTGAATCAATTACAGGTAGCCAAAAACATCTCCAGTACCTAAAATGCTAGATGTGCTATTTGCTCCAAGCTGGTAAAACCGCTGCCCTAATGTATTTCAGCTCTGCATAAATGCACTCCAAGAGGTTAAAATTCCACTCTGTTTCAGTGCTTCTCTCTTCCAGACAGTCAGGAAAGCATTGTGATACTGACCTTCTCCACATACCTTCATACACGAGCACTCCCCGCCCACATGTGCTGCCCCACTTTCCACTAATGTCAGCAGTATTTCTGCTCTTATGTAATAAGTACCTTTTCAACGGAGACTCCTTCAGAAGAAACCAAATCAACCAAAGCTCCTTTTGCATAACCTACCAAGCAGTTATAAGTTACTGGCTGCTGGATGCAGATGACAGACTGATCTGAACCTGTGACCTCCGAGGGACCTACACTCCGCCATTAAACGTCCCCTGAGAACCCAGCTGATCAATTTTTTATAAAAGGACATGCACTAAAACACTGTAAAGGGAAAACTGGGGTTATTTGAACAGAAAAGCACATACTGAATTGGAAAGTCAAAGACTTTCACTGATGTATTATTTCTGTGGTGTAAAATGTATACTTGCTGCTTTACAGAAAACACTTAACACGGTTCTTTGTTTTGGTTTTGTTTGAGTTTTTTCCCCTTGAAGAATTCAGACAATAGTCATCACTGAAAGCTAAATCTATGCAAACATTAATTGGATTTAATGAATGCACACTGATAAGAACTGGATTTAGGAAAGTACATTCCAAAGAACTTTTAGCATAAAAGATGATGCCGAACAAACACACTGTAACTACGAATGGAAGGAGTACTGGTGTTTGATAAAACCACATACTTGACCCACTGATGTAGTTCGCACCTCTGTCAGTAAACAATATGCTGACAAAGGGTAGTTAGCAAGGTATCAACGTGTCAATGAGTGAGAGATGTTTTTCAGATTAGAAAATAAAGACATTAAAAAGACCAAATTTTAAGTGTGTGATCTTTGTTTACCTTTCCCAACAACAGTTCTTGTGCACCAGTTTTCCTGTATGGCTAGGGAGAAATTCTGTACTGTGAGGGTGGTGAGGCACTAGAACGGGCTGCCCAGAGAAGCTGTGGGTGCCCCATTCCTGGAAGAGTTCAAGGCCAGGCTGGATGGGGCTCTGATCTAGCAGAAGGTGTCCCTGTCCATGGCAGGGGGGTCGGAACTAGATGGTCTTTTAAGTTCCTTCCAACCCAAACCATTCTATGATTCATCTTTGTAGAAACCTACTTCAGCCAGGCATTCAATTCAAGTTTAAGAACCTGTACTACGTACCACCGCAAACCTTACAACATAAAATCTACTAATATTTTATGCATCCAGTTTCCAGCACAAGGCTTGAAAATTAAATGGCTACACCATATAGCAATAATTTTAATAATGAACATAAATATGGCCCAAATCCAGGAAAACTCCACTGAGTAACTTCCACTGACTCAGCTATGTATCAAATCTTATATGCACAACTAGTTGACAAAACCAGAAAGAAATGGAGACAGGAAAAAAACTTGCACACTTAGGTTACTAATGTTTAAAAGCCACTCACATGTGGAAGAAAAGGAGTTTCTTTTTCCTCTTTTCATGTGCTTAAATTAAAAAAATGATCTACTATAACCAGTGAGCCACTATTACTAAAAGCTCCATGCTGAAAACTGTAACTAAGAGCTTACCCTTCACCCACACATAACTTTGATACAGGGTATGCTAAATGCTAACACCGAAGTCTACTTACATAGATGTTTTGCTTGTATTTGATTGCCAGTTTACTTGTATTTGAATATCAATTTGCAAGCTAATTAGAGAACATTGCTTAGCCCATTACAGAAAAATAGTGCTCCACCATTAACTGCAGTGCTATCTCACTAATTCCTTTAAAGACCGGCTTCAAACACCATCTTCATCTCCATTCAAAACAATTAGTGTACATTTATTTCACATTTTAAACTGCAGCGAATCAAATTTTTAAACACTTTAACAGATTGCATTGCTATTTTAATAGCTTTTATGCTACAAATTGTGCTTTTAGGGATTCTAACTTTTCCTATTTAAGAGAATGTTAAACTGGAACTCACAGAGGGCTTTAAATAATTCGTCCTCTCTACAACCTGAGAGGCTTATGCCATTAACTTTCAAAACCAAACAAAATCTACTTCTTAAAAGGCAGCACAGTGCACAAGAAAGACCTGCAGGCAAGCAGACAGGATCAAAATATTTGCCACTGCTCACAGGTCTGCCAAAACACAGCAGACGGCAAAGAAGAAGGAAAAATAATCAAGCTGGGCCAGTTTCTGAGCTCTGCAGGCAGCTCAGAGGAGGAGGAGATGCACCGAGCCATGCTGTGCTGCCCCTCTGCCCAGAGCATCCGTGCTTACAGGCAGGCAGGAGCTGCAGCCAGCAGGGTGAGGGATGGCAGCCGTGGGCAGCGCTGGGTGCCCTGGCTCTCCAGGATTGTCTGCAGCCAGGGTGGCAGGTTAATGGGACTGCTCACTGTCATCTGCAACCCAGATAAGAACCGTCGGCACAATTCCCTACTCTGCCTAGGTAGCACTGGGATGCAGCGACATCAAGGGCAAGGGATGGCAGGGGACTGATCCTCAGCTGCCCAATTCTGCAATATATTAGAACAGCAGGAAGAAAATGCTGCAGAGAGAAAAGAGCGGAGTGGAAAAAAACCAAACAGAGAATCTAACACGGTGGAGTTTCATTCAGTTATGACCTCCTTTTCTCTCATCACCACTGACACACCTCTTTTCTCATTAATTTATCTCCTTTTCCACAGCAGGTCCCAGCAAATCAACACCTAAGCTGACCCAGAAGATAATGAGCCCACCAGAAAAAGCAGGAACAATTCTGTGATGGATCATCTTGCTGATCAAACTCACTCATTCTGCAGCCACATCTCTGTGATGCATTTGTAACAATAGAAAAGGTTTATATTTTGGGTATATCCTCGCCTAGCTTAAGGCTGGTATTTTCATATGCACTCAAACTGCACATCTATACACACAAGGTGAGAAAAAATTAAAAAAATATTGCTGATACCAAATCACCTGTACAAGAAGCAGCAGTGGGTTTTATTACCACTTCATAGACACTGATGGACCCTTGGTGCTCAAACTCCATGCTGCCTCCAAACTCCAGAACTGTGGACAAGTCATGATGTGCAGCTGTAGGTACTTATGTCTTGGCCATAAGATCAGTTTACCTTCAAAAGGCTCTTCCTTTTGTATGTTCTGATCTTGGCTGAACACTCAGATAATTAAGGTTTTTTTTTTCAAATTAGTATAAATTGCAAAAAAAAAAAAAAAAAGGAAGATCTGCGACACTGTGCTGTCATTTTGGTGTCAAGAAAGGCTGGTGGTTTCTCCTAGGAAAGCTTCTCAGCACTATGTGCTCACCTAATTCATACTGGTGAGCTCCACTAGGTCCTCAGCATTTCCTTTAGGGTGGGTATCAGATGCCTATGACTAGCTCAAACTGGATATCATGAGGAAATCTGAAAGTATTCAAAGATATTTTCCTTTTTACCTTGGCTTGCTTCTGCCTCCTCTTCCAACTAATGCCAAGTTTCTCTGTTCTTTCTAGGGTTGTGGAGAACCTGTGCTTTCCCTTCCCCCTTGAATGACACCAGGGCTCATACCTCCATTCATCCCATCCTCCTTCATCACCTGGATTGTTCTGCTTCATCCCTTCCCTAGCCTCAGCTCCATTTTGCACTCCTGAGTTTCACTCTTTATCCCCCAACATTATTTTCCCTGCCCTCTGGAGAACACATCAACCAGTGAGGGCATATGGAGAGGAGTAGAAAACCATCTGTGCTGTGTTAAATTGGAAAGATTTAAAGGGTACCAAAGGCCAGTTGCTCCTTCTACAGTCTAATTAGAAGATAATAGCGAGTCCAGTAAATTTCCTTTCAGTCCAAAATCCAACCCCTTCCTTTGCACCTTCCTTCTGCTCTTTCTTTCTCCTGAGTTTAGCAAGGCTGGCTCTGATGCCTAGGACACATTACTGAAGTTTGGAAGTGAACTCTTCCGAAAGTTATTTCCAGAATAAAAAAATGCTCTCGCACTGAATGTCCAAAGTTGAACTAGAAGCAGTGAATCTGCCTCACTGCATTCAACTAAAATCAGGGCAGTTCAAATTGCATTTGGGATTTGCTGATTGACATCCAAGCCTTCAACATAGCAGTATTTGATTTAATGTGGTCTTCAAGTGTTTAAAAACTAGAGGAGTTTATCTGTATTTAGTATGGTAATACGTTTTGCAATAAAGGATATTTTCCTGTAATATCAGTTTAGTAGGATGCTCTCATAAATTTCTCTTCCAGTTTGTTAAAAAAATGGCAAGTCAACAAAAGATGTACTGTAGTCTTAAGTGACAAACTGAATGCCTAATTTTAAACACCATTTTCTAACATTATGCATGCTAACACAGACGGACCCACCTGAGTTTCTGCTCCATGTATTCCATATACTTATATACCACACAAAGAAACAATTTTTTTTTTCCGTGCAGCTCTTGCACGCAACAGCAACTTTTGTTCCGTAACTAAATAAAGCACCCATACCTAAGGGCACCTTTGCCTACTGAGGTTTTCTGCAAAGCTTTGCAGCCACCATTCCTCCCAGCCTCCCCTAGAGCACTGGTCACCATTGAAGAACGCTGTAACTACAATGATTCCAGGAGAAATAATGGCCCCTTGGGAATCAAAGCCAGATGACATAGTTTAAAATTGAACTAAGGCAATACTAAATGGTGTTAGAAAGAGCTTCCGAGGGCAGAAACAAATATCCCCTTTGCCATCCTCCATTGAGCCATGCTCAGAGCTTACTAAGGCAGCTAACAATTCTGCTTTCGTAATTCAGATTTCTGCACACAGAAAGGACACTACATTTGAGACCCTCACAAGTAAGCAGCTGAATATAGGAAAAGGGAAAAAATACTAATCAATTCAGTACCTTCCAAGTAAATCACCATAGACAGAAATTACTATCTGGACTGGACTAATTAACTAAGATCGTAATTTACAGATCCCAGAACACTGCAACCACTCAAGACTTCTATAATTTCTCTGTATATGTATTTTCCTCTTCATCAAGATGTAGTTTTAAGAGTCTACAAAAAAAACAGAAGTAGCACTCCCTTTACAGGGAATAAGGAAGAATCATGTTTCTTCTTTGGAAAAAGTGGACAGAATAGTTTATTTAGGATTTAACTACAAAACATTATTTCCACCTGTAATAAAAATATTCCATAAAAATTAAGAATATTTGTTTAGTACATACTTATAAAGATTTTTTTAGAATTCCTTCTTATGTATAACTCAAGTGATAAATTCTTCGGTACTGGATATACAAATTGATTCACATATTACATACAATTCCGTAATAGCTTTACAGTCCACCAAGGGATAAGAGTTACACGCCAGAAATGTTTGTCGTTTGTACACATTCGTAACATCACGGCATTTCATTATTTATGCTTATTCTGTTTATATGTATGTAACATTCAACATACAAGCCTGAAATGAGAAGGTACTAACTTTAGTCAGTAGTTTAACGCTCAAAAGTAGAATCAGATCCCACGTACCAATCAGACAAAAAAGCAAAAAGGAGTCATCATTCAAATAGGTGTATTACCACTGTTCAGCAAGGTATTTGCTAGATATACTCTAGGATATATTCTATGTTTAAGTAGCTGGTAAAGGGGAATAAGGGAACAACATCTCAAGAAAAGCAGTCTCTTGCTTCAGCAAAAGAAAGCTCTAATTTTCAGGGGACGAGTATCTAAGAATACATTAAGAGCTTGGTACATGAATAGACAACTGGCAGCATAAAACAGGTACTGTGCTAGCATAGTGAAAGCAAACAGAAGCAGCTCTTCCAATGCAGGATAGTAAGCTCAAAACTGACACTGGAGAATTTAGGATGCTGTGGGGTATGGAAAGAGCACAAACAGGAAAGCTGTTTGAGAAAAGAAGATGAAAAGGATTAAAAAGGCAAGAAACCAAGAACTGGAATGCAACTGTACCATACAAAAAACAAGGCACAGAATCACCAAGTAACAGTAATAGAATTTACTCTGCTTCTCACAGAAGAGGGCAAAACTAAACCTACTAAATGTTAAGCAGAACTGAGGGGGAAAAATATCTTAACAACAGAAGCTTCTGGAAAAAAAAAAATTCTCACTCCCACTAAGGCTTAAAAGAGTAACTAGAAGGATGGTAGNGGGCCATTATGAGCAAATAATATCCAGAAATTGCTTTTTTTTTTTTTTTTTTTGCAAGAGAGGGCGGGGTGAAGAGTACAGGAAAAGAATTTTCAGAGAACAATACATTTGGGAAGAATTGAAACAATTTTCCCCCAGCTTGCCAGCAGCTCATAGAGAGACCCCATCCATCTGAGATTCTTTGGCTGTCTGCCTGCCTGGAAGGAACTTGTCAACTTGTCTTTTAGCTTAAGGCAAGGAGACTTCAAACAAAGTGGTTACCATTTTCTTTTTTTTTTTTCCCATAGAAAAAAAAAGGCCAAAATTTTTTTTCTGGGGAAAGACTAATTTCCCTCTTGGAAAATAGAACTCTTCTAAGAACACTTTCCCTGGCTCTACAGTTAATGTGCACTGGAATATCAAAGCCCCCTGTGTATAGTTCTACAGTAAGTATACAATTGTAGAAGAGCTGTTTACAGCAAAGAAAGGCTCATAAGCTTTAAAAGATGTGCTGCTGTCTTCAATTTTAAGCATTATGACTTTTTAAAAAGGAATTTTATTCTTAGCTGATGGTAAGACATTTGTATACGTAGAACACCACTAGCAACAAAGCCAAGCAGCTTCACCTGGGACACACAGCATCCATGCCACCCTCCACGACACCATGAAGAAATGCCAAGTTACTCTTAAACAACAGGCCATGCCTGAGGCCCACACTCCCAGCAACATCACATTTCTGGGTTGAGACCAATTGGTATTTTCAACGGTAAACTACAAAATAAGTCTGTGGGAACGCAAAAATCAAGTTTTGTCACTCAGTCTGAAAGCATCAAAATAAATGCTATTTTCTAAGGATTTCACTGCTAGAGGAGAGAAGGCAGAAGGGACACCATGGCTCTGTTTAAGCCTACAAAGTCCTTGAGAAAGAAAGCCTAAAGGAGTGGGAGTGAAAGTTTACTCCAGATAAATTGGGTAACCCCACTCATTTTATGGTTTCACGAGCACTTGGTACCAGGCTCAAAGAGGAGGCAAGCGTGCCTTTTTTGGCAGAGCCGATACTTACCCTGGCTTAAATGGCTCAAGAAACTGCAGTGTTAATCATCCATAATCACTGTTTATCTCTGTGATCAACACCAAAACATTTTTTTTCTTTATCATTGTGCAATGAAAAGACCCTAGAAATTTTTTATAGCTACACAGTGCTCGAAGGAATGGTTTAGGAATGAATTTGCTTAGCAGAAAACTGAAACCATGCATTTAGTAACAGGAGAGACAACGTTAAAATAACATCTTTGGAAGATAAGAAACTGCTACAATAATTATCAGAGTAAGAATCTCTAAGAAATGATTCTGCAAAACATTGAAGTAACCTTTTGAGGTGAATGATTTTAGCTGGAAATGCTTTATTTGTATCTTAAAATTTGCAGGATATAGAACAAAGATTAGATAAACAGGCTGGACATATCAAACTGCCACAAGTACTTTTTCCTGGATGAACTACAAAAATGTGATAAAACCAGCACAAGCAAGGGCATTTAATATATTAAACAGAACTCCCTCTTGACTTAACCTCTTCTTTTCTAAATACTACGTCTTATTTATGGCTCTCCACACAGTAATCACATTTTATTTACAGAAACCAGTTGTAAGTACTGTGCCTTAAATTTGGGTTAGTTATCTACTGCTATTAGGTGATGGCTGGAGACTTATTTGCATATTACTTACTTTCTTTTTTAAATGTTGGAAGATTTAAGTCCTAAAAAAATTCAAAGTATATTACATTTTGAAAGACCTGGAGGCCCAAATAATTCCATGGTTTTATTATTAAGACACCTTTTAGCAATGAATGTACTTTCTCTTAATTCTACCTCTGAAATTCTTATTTTCTTTTTTCTCCCTTTACAGAAATTAAGGTATTAGTTCTGAGCTCTCCTAGTTCCTTGGTAAAAACCACCATAATTTCACTGGTATCAAGTGAAACAACATGTCAAACATAATTAATAAGTTCAGTATTAGGCCTATAGGACTCGTCTTAAATATCTAGTGACCTGAGCATATTGTATCTTGAAGTCAGACTTGCCAGGCATTGTACAAGACAAATTGGAAGATTATCAGCTTCAAAGAGTCTCCAAGGCTGTGACCAGTGAAGTCTGTTCCAGGGGAACACAGAATCACGGGGCACTGGTGACACTGTGCCAGAAGGAGGCAATAGGGAACAGCCTACATGGTGCAGGTTGCCTCCTACACAGCTCAGTCACAGCCTACAAAAGGAGTAGTTTCCAACTTCTGTGACTTCTCAACTAGAGTCATCTTTTCCATTTCCTCATCCTGAAACCAAGGGCAGCAAGGGCAGCTCTCTTTTTCTCCCCTCCCCCCAACCCACATTAATAAATGTAGGGATTTCTTTTTCCCTTTTCCAATTTATGTTATTCTGAATATATTGCTCCACCAGTTTTTCACATACTGAGACAAACCGAACACCTGCATAACACCTGAATGTGTAGTTGCTTCTCATGCCCTCATGCACACAAGGAAAGATTAGTAGATGCTGTCATAATGTCCTAGCCACATAAATGAATGATGCCATTATGAATTATTCTTAAATGTAATGGGAACAAGCCTGATCCTCCTTCAAAATCAAGCAGCACCTGAACATAGCATTAAAGAGAAAGCTCTTAAAAAAACATATAGCGTAGTACAAGAAATTTCTTATAATAGTGCTTCAAAAGCCATATATCCTATGTTACTGTAATAACTGGAATGCAGAGACCAACAAGTCATATGATAACTCTAATTTTATTTAAGTTTTGGTAAGATGGAAGCCAAAGAACTTAAGAGAAGCCTTTCCCCCAGTGTACTACACAAAAGCAAATAAACAGGACAGGTGATAAACATAGGGTCATTTTTTGGGGCAGTATTTTAAGAAGGAACTTGTCAAGAAAGCATCACGTTACGGTCAAATTACTCTTCAGACATCTGAGACACCCATAAAGCCTCTGTGCTGCTGGTTATCAACGCACAAAACCAAAGAAAATTAAAGCCTTCATCTCTAAAACTGTACAGAAACTAGTTTAGGCATCTACAAGGATATTGTACGGTTACATAGAAAATTAGAAGCACCAAAACCCAAACAGAACATAATCTGGCAACAGATTACTAATCAAAGACAATTAAAAAAAAAAAAGTCTTTCTAGGAATCAGCAACAAAAGCAGGGCTAAGCAGAACCGCCATTCTTTATCAAATGGGAGGAAAAGCATAGGAACAAAGGATAAGGAAAAGGCAGAGGTACTTAGTGCCTTCTTTCCCTCAGTGCAATAGTAAGATGAGTTGTTCTCTGGGTTCCCAGTTGCCTGAGCTGGAAGACTGGAACAAGGAGAAATGGTCAGTGACTTGCTGCACAACTTAGACACACACAAGTCTGTGGGGCCGGATGGGATCCACACAAAGGTACTGAAGGAACTGGCAGAAGTGCTCGGTGAGTCATTTATCACAAGTCCTGGATAACCAGGGAGGTCCCAGTTGACCAGAGCTGAGTAAATGTGATGCACAGCCACAAGAACAGTCGGAAGGAGGATCTGGGGAGCTACAGGCCTGTCAGCCTGACTGAGGGGCTGGGGAAGGTGAGGGAGCAGATCACCTTGAGAGCCACCATGCAGCACATACAGGACAACCAGGGGATCAGGCCCAGCCAGCCTGAGTTCATGGAAGGCAAGTGCTGCTGCTTGACTGACCTGATCTCCTGTTATGACAGTGTGACCCACTGGATGAGTGGAGGTCTGTAGATTCTGTCCACCTAGACTTCAGAAAAGCCTCCGACACCAATTACCACAGTATTCTCCTGGAGAAACTGGCTGCTCATTGCTTATATGGCTGCAGTGTTTGCTACATAAAAACCCAGAAATTGTCTGGATGACAAGACCCAGGGAGTGGTGGTGAATGGAGTTACGCCCAGCTGGCAGCCAGCCACCAGTCGTGTTCTCCAGGGCTCAGAGTCAGGGCCAGTCCTGTTTAGTATCTTTATCTATGACTGGGATGAGGGGATCTAGTGCGCCTCAGTCAGCTGGGCAGGAGTGCTCATCTGCTGGAGGACAGGAAGATAATGAAGAGGATCAGTGGGCCAAGGTGAACTGTGGGACCTCATTGCTCTACACAACTACCTGAAAGCAGGTTGTAATGAGGTGGGAGCTGGTCATTTCTTCCAGAAACAAGTAATAGGACAAGAGAAACTGGTATCACCTTCCATCGGGGAGGTTTAGACTGGATATTAGGAAGAATTTCTTCAGCAAAACGGTTGGCAAGCATTAGAACAAGCTGCCCAGGAAAGTGGTGGAGCCACCATCCCAGGAGGTATTTAAAGGACATGTAGATGTAGTGCTTAGGGACACGGTTTAGTGGTGAACTTGGCAATGCTGGATTAATGGATGGGGCTTTACGGTTTTAGAGATTTTTCCAATTTAAATAATTCCATGCATTTAAATAGGCGAGGCAACCAAGATCAGAATCAGGCACACGATTATCCCTACGAAGCAAATGTCATGCAACTATACTTAACTTCCAGCATCATCTGAATCTAGTTTAATAACCAGAAAATAGGCTTTTGACAACAATAGTATTTCAAAATGACAGTGTAATTAAATTTAAGTCAAAGCTATGCAATGATGGACTGTATGTTTATGTGTAACCAGCAAATTATATGCTTTTAAGCATGTCAAAATTTTCAAAAGAATTAACCACTGCAGTAATTCAGTTGAGGAAATGGTGGTAGGAAAAAGACTCCCCCAGGTCATTTTTCAACCAGCTGATATGATGTGATACATACTGTTTGCCTCATACAGTGTTTCCAATTCCTACTTCCCTAAAATGTTATGCATTTTAATACCATTCAAGGACAAACCAACAGTCATGCTTCACTCACTTCTGAGAAGCAAGGGAAGGGACTGTGGGAATGGGATGAATAATAAGACAGGAAGTCAGTTTGTCATCCTGTGTTCTAGTTCAGACTCAGTCAAAGCTGATCAGACATTATCATCAGGTTTGCATGAGCAGTGACAACAGACAATCAGTGCCCAGTCTACTGTGGTTCCCAACTGGTGGGAAAAGAAAAGGGAAGAACTGCAGAAACAGCCTTGATTGCATACAGAGTAAAGAGAACTTTAACAGGACAGAGGAGATCTCCAAATGTGCGTGATCTCCATTTCAAGAGGAACTGATGGCGTGACAGTTAACCTGTAACAAACATTTGGTGGTTTCAAGGTGGCACCTTTGGAAAGCACTTGGCTGCTGCGCTCTGTGTCCCTGTTTCTGCCCCCCACCCCTGTTTGTTCATCACATACCAAGGAGTTCTCATGCTGATGTCTATCACAGGAGCCTACAAGAGAGCCATCTATTAACTCCCATTTGGTAGGAAAGTGAGGAATATTCTCTTTCCTCTTTATTATTTTCTCACTTGGCAGAACATTTACTTCAATACATAAATTTCTAAGCCATCCTTTAATAAAAGAAAAGTCTGTGCTGGTAGAATATACTTCCTTGAAACTGAACAGAGAAAGCTTTAATAACTCAAGTTTAAATACACTAAAGCTAATCAATTCATCTTGCATTCAAGTTTCCATTATACTTCTAAGAAAGCACATAACAGGTCTGTAAAATATAATTAACGAGAGACTGCTACATACAGCATGCAAAATCAAGACTACAGCTTTTACTTCATTTGTTTTGCAGACTCATTAGAATTTTTTTCATTTAAATGTCTCAAACTGCATAGCCAAATTTATATGTGAAAGAAACAACAAATTAAATTAAATTAGTCCTTATTTAAGCTGTATTTTAAACCATCTAAAACTGATGTTCTTAGTTCCACAATTTCCAAATTGGATTAAAAAAAAATTATGTTAGTGGTTCAGAAAGCAGACAAATTATTGCAGATTTTTAAAAAATGTTGTACTTCTGCAAGCTTGTCTACTGACACTTGACTGGCTGGGAAATTTAGGAAACATTCAGAGCATCTGCCTCTGTGTCCTACTCTATCCCTGAAAAATAGAGACACAGAAAGAACAGCGAACTGAATTCCCAACCTGGACAACCTGTGGGCAAGCATACTGACTGCAGGGCATCCACAGCGGAGGAAAGGGCTTGCACTCACCGAGCACAAGGCAAGCAGGTCATCCCCAGCCTGGGCACCGTGCCATTTGGATGCAGGTAGGTGCCAGGGTGAGAGAGCGGCGCACTGTCCCTGAGACAGCCCTGGCACTGTTCCGCCTCTCCTGGCACGGCTCCTTACAGAGCCCGCAGTGCTGCGGTCACTGACCAGGGGCTCACAGACTCACATTCACTCGTGTTGCTGCCAGTCCCATTACTTGCTTTCCATAGGTGTCTCTCCTCAGATAGCCATGAAAAAGCAGTAAGGGAACTACCCCTGCATTAACATGAGCACTAGGACTGGGTGTAACTGCGGTTCTTCTGTGAGAGATGTAAAGCAGAAAGGAAATTTTTTTGACCTCCTCATACATGCATGGACTCTAAGTATAGACTGACAGCATACATATTATCAGTGGTAGTAAGAAACATCAGTGTGAATGCTGTACTGAGCATTAGAGGATAATAATGGGAAGTTTTGCAACACTCAGTGTTTTCAAATTACAGTCAGAGGTGCATGTGCCGCCACTAATGCCAACAGATTTTTCAAGTCCTATGACAGTGATCAAGAAATAATCACAGAGCAGCTGATGTTATTTCCTGCAAGTGTTTGTGTCCTATTTAAGGATGAAAATGCTCCAGAGTGACTTATGGCTACCAGCAGGAGAAACGAAAAAGTTCATTATGTTTTCTAACAATACCATTGAGAAGAGGCTGTCCTCCATGTACACTCCTTGACACTACTGCACTGTGAACATCTTCAGGAAATCCAGTCTTGCATGACATATCTTCACAGGTTGCTTTTATCGGTGCCTGAAACACAAGACAAAATTTATGTAATACTTGCAACCCACATTCACTAGAGAAACATTCCAGTTGGCACATACTCCACTTTCCTGCTGTCTTGTACACGCAGAATCTTTGTTTCTCAACGACTGCAATTAGGACCGCAAGGGCAAAGGGTTAATCTTTCTGATAACTGGAATGGAAGGAACAAATCCCACTTGTCTGGTAAGATCTAAATAATACACCATCTTGATTCTTCTGACAACTGAACATTTCCACTAAACCAGACATCGAGACTGAAGGGGAATCATAAGGGGAACAAAAACATTCCTTCCTCTGGAAATAAATGTTGCACAAAACCCATTGGCAACCTTTTCACAGCCAGATTACTTGAGAGGAATAACTTCAACCACTGCTTTAAAATGCTTTATTTGGAGTATTTTTATGTGAGGCTACACTAGAACAAGTAAATGTGAAATGTTACATTTACAGTAACTTAACAGAACTTATATTTGTGTTCGCGTTCAAACAGATACCATACGAAGCCAAATGTTTCCAATGTAATCTCCTATTTCAAAGGGACATTAAGTTAAAAGGAGAGTAGCTCATTAAATTTGCACAGTGGAAGAGCTGAGCCACTGAAACTGTTTGTTCTCTCACTTATTAAAAAAGTTTACCCTCAAATCACATTCTTAATAAAAAGGCATTTATGAAACTCTTTTAAGAAATATAATACAGCATTTGGAAATTTGTTTTTTCTGTAGTCTTCCACGTTCAGAAGATACTTCAGGTAGCAAAGCTATTTTCCAGGACACTTTGTTGCCTATTTGAAAAACAAAACAAAACAAAAGCAAACATTTTATGTGGCAAAAGACTAAAATTTCTTTTCAGTGGATTGTTTTTGTCTCCTTTCAGTGCTGCACAAGACAATGGCCCACCTTACGTGTGGCTACATGACCATCCATTGTCAAAACCCCTTTCACACTGCACACAGCTGAGAGGTCATCTCCCATGCCAGCCTGGGCTGGGGTATAGCCAAGAAATAGTGACAGCCCTCACACAAACACACCTACAAGCCAAATAAAGGCCTATCCACATGCATGCCCAGATGTAGTATAGGGTCTTGGACAGCACAAGCAACTGTGTGATTATATCATACTTAAATCTGATCAAGACTTTAATTAGATTTTCCTGTTTGCTTTCCCAGATGGGCTTCCATCAAGCAGACCTACTCAAGGCCATGTAAGCATGTCTGAATACACTTGCAAAGAAAGCCCAACAGCAAAAAATAAAAATGGGAGGGAGAAAGAGGAGATGATGGTGTTACACCCATTCACCATAGTATCCTCAGGGAAAGACAGCATTAAAGCACAGGTGGGACAGGAGCACCTCAAACCACAAGGGCTTCCTCAGGGAAACGTGATTAGGCAGAAACGTAATCCCTCCACTGACAAACACGGCCAAACTCAGCATGCCAACCCCCGTTGGAACAATTTTATCACTAACACAAGGAGGCATTTGTAAACCATTGCATTGCATTTACACCAACAGAATCCTAACTGTGCTGCTCAACACTGACACTAAAAAAAAATTTAAAACTTGCAAAAAAATTTACTAACTTGCAACTTAATGCACTCTCCAGGTATGTGCTCAGTAAGAGAACTTGTCTATGAAGTTTCAGGTTAACTTAAACTGTTGTGACTTAAGTTCTACATGGATATCTCACCTGTGTACAAATGTTCATGTACTTAAGTACGTTTATATGGAGACCCTAAAGTGAAAGCAAATAAAGCAACAGTTTAGCTACCACAGGACTATGTTACCTACAAAACTGGAATCTGGATCTGTAGCTAAGTGCCAACAGTCTATTTACATATTGAGTTTTTAAGATAAGAAAATGGCAAATCAAAAATAACTAAAATTTCAGCCAGCCAGTTTCCTCAGCTTTAAAACTCAAATCACAGGTTTGATAAGGTTTCCATAATTTGAAAGAAAAATAGTAAGACTCATTTAAACTACTGTACAACAGGTGACTTCAAAGTAAATGTGGCGGAAAAGGAAATAAAAGTCTTTCATGGTCTCTTTGAAACAAAAAGGTACTGGGTAGGTAGCTGAGGAGACAGCAGGACTTTTAACAAGTCTGCACCGATGTGCTTGGGAATCTTTCAGCCTTTCCAGTAATCTATATGTACTAAACAGCTCTTATAAACTGAAACAATGCCCACTGAAACAAAGGCTGGGGAACATGAATAGAGAGCCTTCTTTATTCTTTCATTTGCAGCCATCAATTTTATCCGGAAACAAAAGACTGTACTCTGCTCTCCAAAAACAGCCCTTTGTAAAGATTGTTTCAGAATAAAAACACAAGGGAAGGAAGAATTCAAATTTTCAGCAATTCTTAATTGCCCTGTGTTAAGCATTCTGAATTAAGTAGAAGTTGCAACTTCAGACACACTGGGTCACATCAAGTTCAGCCTAAGACTTAAACCATTTTAACTCTAGGAAAAGAAGGATGCTGAAATATTTTTATCCCCTTATCTGGGGCAAAAGGCGAAAGCTAGTGAAGATTATGGGACACATTATTATAATTCACAGGATCTTGTATGATTAATACAATTCCCAAGACACATTCAAATTTAAGATAATATTACTTGTACATTCATCTACAGAAGGACACTACTTAAAAAAAAACCAAACCTGTGTTTTAAGACAGAAAGCAACTACCTTAGCTTGTACCCACACAAAACCTACTCAACGGAGTCACAAAGCTTTGAACAAGCTCAGCACTTGGAAAATTCTCCTCTCAAGTACTAATAGACTTTGCAACAGCAAAGTAGAGTTACTTCTAAAAAACTATTCTGCTTTCCTCATCCTTTATGACTTGTTTAGCCATTTTTAACTGCTAAATGAGAGATAAGCATTACCATCTCCAGATGCTAGACAGCTAGTCACACATGGTATCAGATCATGCATATAAAGTCAGTACTGTAGCTCTCAGATTAAATGCAACAGGAAAACGGCAATTATGAAGCAACATGATGTAAATTAGAAGTTTTCTGTCAAAACTGTTATTCAATCAATTAAAAGAATTCACCATTTTGATATACTTAGGCAGTTAAGCCTGCAGTTTTGACACCCTGCTCCCCTGTTACTTTAGTTTCATCTCTAGATGCAATCTGTAGTTTAATTCCAAAGCTGTATTCCAGCTCGATTTTAAAAAGAAAACAACACAAAACAAAACCAAAAATACCATAACAACCTGTTTACAATCTCAACTGTATAATTCTAAGGGATTTGCATCTACATCTCTTTCTAAATATCACCAGTAAAAGTATTCCAACAATACAGGCCTCAAAGTTTTGAAAAGTTTCTAACTGAAACAAGAATCAAGGCAGGCAGAATTTCATCACTAGTACTGACAGATTTGGACTCACAACCCTCTCCAATTTCCATCGTTTCTAGAAAGTAGACACATTTAAAATATAATTCCAAATATCTGGAGACATTCATTTAAAGAAACATCAATTTCCAAATGTAAACTCACCACCTCCTCTGCATATGCCATACACCACTGGAGTTCAGTAGGAGCTATCATTCTGAAATATTCAAGTGTCTTCTACTGTTTGCATCTAAATGTACTACAACACAAGATTTCTACACAGCAATTGTACCAAAATGCAAGGCAAGTTGTTTTTGGAATACTGGTTTCTTTTATAATCAATGTAATTTATTCCTGTAGGAAAAGAAGCCTAGGTAGTAAAATGAGAAACCAAGGGGTATGCATCAACTATCATACTATACAGTATAACTGAACATAGGACAGTTACCAATTGCCAAGTCTAGCCAATTCACAGGACATTTTTGTGTGAAGTTCAAAACAATGTCTGACAATTATATGTATGATGAAGCAAGAACGGAGTATTTGAGCTCTTCCTCCTTAATAACCAACGTTAATTTGCAATTACCACAGTAATATTCAACTTAAGCACAGATCACAGAAACATTTGTGACCGTGTTTAAAGACTGGGTGTTTTTTCATTAATTTAAAAGCCAGGATGGTAACCCAGTATCCACTTGCAACTCAGGCTGCAACTCTAGAGAGTGTTCTGTCCATTTTTAGTTTTGTGTTTAGACATTATCTGACAAAATGGGATATGCTGTACGAGGTGGTGTTATTTAATAACAAGTTTCTACTTACTACCATAAGCCACAAGAAAGATACCCTGCAAGATGACAGAAACATCTCCAAAAAGCTTTAGATGCTGGAATTCAAAATGTTCAGCAACTCTTTCTTAAATCTCCAACTTGCTGCAAACAAAGCTGCCAACAGTTTATACTCTCACAGTACTCAGTACTTCAGCAAATGTAGTCAAGTACAATTTGTTTTCAACTGTAGAGTGCAACTAGAGAAAAAGAAAAGTGCCTTTCATTCAAACTGTTCTGGAAGCCAAAAGCTTCCAAAGTGGATGCCAGGCTACATCCTCGCAGAGGTCATTCAGTTACAGCAGAAAGGGCTTTCGTTATACCATCTCCACTTCTGATCAGTGTTCTACTTCTTGAATCACGAGACTTTAGATCAGAAAATCCAATTTCCTAAACCAACACTTACAGCTCTCAAGCACCTTCCCCAAGTAAGAGAATCCGCAACTTTTATGCTACCATCTGGTTTAAATGAACTTGCCTTAAACCACCAAAGGTTCATAGAATCATATAATGCCTTGAGTTGGAAGGGACCTTGTAAGTCCTGCCCATGGGCAGGGACACCTTCCACTAAACCAGGCTGCTTGAAGCCCCATCCTTGAACACTTCCAGGGATGGGGCATCTACAACTTCTCTGGGAAACTGGTTCCACTGCCTTACCACCCTCCCAGTGAAGAATAACGGATCTAAAACCCACGGTTTTTCAGTTTGTAGCCATTCCTACTTGTCCTATCACTACATGCCCATGCAAAAAGTCTCTCTCCATCTTTCTTTTAGGGTCCCTTCAGGTACCAGAAGACCAAAATTAGGTCTGTCAAACATTCCAGGCAGAACAAACCCAGTTCTTTCACCCTTTTCTCACAGGAGAGGTGCTCCATGCCCATCTGATCACTTTCATGACCCTAGTCTGGACTCACTCCAATAGTTCGATGTCCTTCCTGTGCTGGAGACCCCAGACCTGGAGGCAGTATTCCAGGTAGGGTCTCACCAGGAAGGAGTATGGGCAGAACTGGCTCACTCACCCTGCTGGCCATGCTGCTTTTGATGCAGCCCAGGACACGTTTGGCTTTCTGGGCTGTGAGCCTGAAACGCCAGGCCACGTCCAGCCTCTCATCCAGCAGCAGCACCAAGCCCTGCTCTGCAGTTCTGCTCTGGATCTGTTCATCCCCCAGCTTTACAAACCATGTTCACAGCCTATCCTGTTAACCCCCACTGAGAGACAATGTTCATTTGCTTTATTAAAAATTGAGACAATTATTTGGAGTATCCCACATAGCTAAAAGCCATAATCCAAGTTTGGACTTTTGCCCTCCCTCAATTGGGATAGCATGGGACTGGCTGCATCTTCCAAAACACATAGATCTTCAGGTATGCCACAGCTCAGAGAAGGATATCTTAAAATTTTAAATGGAATAACAAAACCAAATAGAATTTCTGTACGTCTAAGGTACACTGTTCTAATAACAATTTTTTAAAAAAACTGGTCCTGTATTTGACCACACAGTCTAATTTCTCTACAAGAAATGACCTCTCTCTGATTTGATAATAGCCATTGTATTGCTCACACTGAACATCTCAGCCCATAAAACTGCTGCTATTCCATACAGGAGGATGCTGCTTTTTTCTGACCTTTGGGGAGGCCTTGGAAGGCCTCTTTGGGGGGATCACAAAATTTTAACTATGTCTTCAGCTCCTGGGTGATAATTATATGCTAATTATAAGGAATGGGAGAGTCCCTAGAGGACTCTGTTGGTAAAAATATATATTTTAAATATGTCAAGGAGTGCCTAGAGGAGAGGATAAACGCGCCTTTTGGAAACATGGCATTTAATTAAATACATGAATACTGACTAAAACCAAATAGTTTAAGTGAAATGCTGGAAAGATTTGGCAGTGAATTACCTTCCATCTTGGAAGCTGCTGATCTTGTATCTGTTTTCACAAGCCATTTAAAAATAGAAAGCCTAATTTCCCTTCTTTATTCAGACAGAGCTCCCATGATCTTTCAACAAGAACTGCGGGATCAAATCAAATGATGAATCACGCACACTTGGGTTATATACCAAGGTGAACAGCAACATGGTCCAGGTGAAAAAGGTCCCCCTCAGCTCGCTCACAAACTACAAACGCAGTTCAGGAAAATACAGATCTTCCTTAAACTCATCCTGCAGTAACGTACACTTCTTTCCTCTCAAGATTCAACTTGCTGTATGCCAGTGTTAACTTGGCCAACGAGCAAGTCTCAGTTCAGTGCTAGGTCAGAAGTGCTCTACCACTGCTCCTGCGAAGGATGTCAAGTATTCTTTCTGCCTTCATTACTCTCCACCTAAAGTTCTGACAACACTCTCAGGCACATAGTGAGACTCCTGGGGATGGTGCTGTGCAGGGCCAGGAGCTGGACTCCATGATCCCTGGGGGATCATCAGCTTATTCTGTGATCTGTCCTCACTAAACCTTATGCACAACTAGTGCCACTGGGTTAGTGAAAGCACACAGGCTGCTCAGTAAGGCCACTATGTGTTCCTCCCACCCTTTGTAACAAAAAATTAAAATAAAAATTCCAGGGAACATTAGAGATTGCACAGCCTTTGGGAATGGACTTGTGCTTTGTGTGTGTACATTGTTCAAAGTAAATTACACTCTCATCCTAATGGGAGTGCTGGTAACTACTGAAACTATTCCAAGCTTTCTAAACTTTTTTGTTAACCCAAAAAAGCACTTAAAAAACCAATGCGAAACAGAAAGAGAGTTTAACTGGTAAATGTTTCTGTTAAGCAGGAAAAGCCATTCAACAATTCCTATTCCTTACCACACGACAAGTCCCTTACACAATACTGTCTGCATTGAGTAAAAATAACTTTACTCACAGCTTCCTCAAGCTATTTTTAAATATAAACATGCAATTCTGTCACAACTAAATTGTCTCATGCGTTAGTGCTCAGTTATTAAAAAAAATTATAAATTAAATTATTGATATAAAAGCATCAACGAAACCAAGTAAGATAGAACATGACAGGGTTCTTCCAATGACGTTTCTGGGAGGTCCTCCAACTTCTAGAAGCAGAAAGAAAAATAAAAGATAGGAAGTTTTTGAATTACACACTCTTGACTATCAAAAATATGATAATTTCGGGTAATATTTTAAAAGCTGGTATCATATTAATTCATCTTTCTAGCACACTGAGCTGCATGCCTACCCAGGAAGAGAGAGAGCAGTAGAAGGCTCTCTGAAAAACACACATTTATTAAAAATACAAACTGACAACACAAGAATATACACCTTCTGGTACATAAGCAGAATATGTATTTCTGAGCTTGCTACAATATCTGCCCAGATAATCAGAATTTTTTAATACATAAAATTATCTCCTGTTTTGTCAACCATTGATTTTAATTCGAAAAACTCATTGAATTACACAACCTTATGTGTCCTATAACGGATGTAAAAAGGAGTTTTAAAAAAAGTATTTTAACAAAATATATCTAAATTAATATATTCAGTTTAATATCCAAAGAAATTCAGCTCTGCAATTAGTTGAATTTTGATGATGTGCCAGTGGTATCACTATAACCTAGACCAGACAGACAAGGATTGCAGAGCTCTCTGCTGCAATACCCTGCCACATTTAACTTTTCCAATAGATTCTCTGAAGAAAAAGCAAAACCAGAACACAAAGATCTAGATCCAGAAAGGCTGAGGTACTCATATAACTACCCTGGTCTGGGGCTTATGAGATGTATTATAAAATACATTCATTTCACTACGCTCAGTTCACGTTGAAAGGAGTTAATGGTGTCGGAGTCTGCTAATGGAGTTGTTAATCAGAGACACCCTAAAAGTTGTGCTTATACAAATTAAAAAAAATAAATCTAAGACACAGGTATATTGTGAGAGACAAAAGATGCACCCACAATAGGGGATCTTGCTTGTTTCTGCACAAAACCACATTAATATCCCTCACCCCAATTCTGCCATAGACTACTGCTGCTGGGGGTAATTACTAGAGGGGCAGAGCTGGCAAGAAATGCCACTGCCAGATTCTCGGCTGAGGCAGCTTAACAGGAGTGTCATTTAGGGTAGTAGCTTTATCACCTGGATACATTCACTAAGACCTGGAATAAGACCAAAATTGCCTGCAGAGGGTAATAACTTACGTCCTCTGTCATCATAATTCCAATTCAAACCAGTCACCTAAGCTCAAAAGGCTCCAAAACTGCTTTACTGCTTACTTGCTTTTGATTTAGACAACATCCACAGAGTGATTCAATCAGCTTATTTTTTTTAATTATTCTCTTTTTGCACGCTTTATTTTGACTTTGTGTTCCAGTTTATTTCCAATAGTAGTTTAATTCCTGTAAACTCATACTAGCTTTCCCATTCCTTTGTTGGATTAGAATTTTTGTTTTAGCCAGAAAAACAAGACTCACTCCTTTCATCTTCTCTTCTGTCAGGATTTTTTTCATGTAATACTCCCAGACTCATACTGATACGCTAACTAACAAAATATAGTGCAGTTTTCATTCCCTTCTTTCTTGTGCAGGTTACACACTGCCAGAACTCCTAAGCTGTATTTCCTGTACATAAACAACATCCACAGATCTGCCTTAAAATCTAGATCCAGTTAATCTTTCAAGTAATTCCATAATGACAGCTTTTCTACACCACTAATGAATAACAAACTGATCAATAACTCTAGAAAATAAAGATAGATAGATGCTGTGCTGCAGAGAGGAAAAACTAAGTGAAAAGGTTCAACATTTCAAAAGAACCCAATACAGATGACCTCCTACAAACCAAAAGTAATAGGTAGGATGACAGGGGAAAAAAAGTTAGCACTGCACCTAGCTGGTGAAGGTTCCTGCAGTATACATGATGGAAGAAGGGGGGAGGAAAAAATAGCTCTTAAAATGAAAGTGTTGTACAGACACAGGTCTATAAATCTGATTTCATACCCAAGTTTCAATTTTGTTACACACTATTAAAAATCAACCCTAACCTGATTTAATGGATACCCAAACAAGGGGGAAATTGGATTCCCCAACCGTAACGTGCCAGTGACACTGAGTGATACGAAAAAGCAACACGGCTAGTTCCTGTCCTTAATTCACAGCCTGTGCTTCAATTTCAAACCTGCCTTGGGTAGGAGGGGGAAAAAAAAAAAGATGGAATAAAAGCTTACTGCAGATTTTGTGCTTTAAAGATTTATCGAGATAGGAAGAGTAACCAGAACTGAAAGCACATACAGTAAACAGCACATAAGGACTTTAAAAAAAAAAAAACACACACGAAAAAAACAACCCAACACAACAACAGCCGGTAAGTGGCACACACAAGTTTCTGAACAGGGTGTCTGCTATCACATGCAGCCGCTCATGCTCAGCCGGACACTCCCGTGTCACGCCAGCCAGCCTGCCTCGCGTCCTCCTAGAACTCACGGGAAAATCCCCGGCTGCCGTGTAGCAGCGTTTCAGTACCTCGGCTCGCCTGGTGCAAGTCACCAGCCCCTGAGAGTGCCTGAGAAACTGCGTGAAGGTCTCAACTGCTCGGGGACCCCGTGAGGGGACGGGAGCGTCACAGAGACGGAGAAGCGGAGACGGGAGGCCGGGCGGGCTCCCCCCGCCCCCGGTGCGGCGCAGGCAGTGGGGCCGCACCATGGACAGTGGCTGCGCCCGCCGCCTCCCCCTGCCCTGCGCCAGCCGCTGCGGGCGCGGCAGGAGGGCGCCCTGCCCGCCCCGGCACCCCGGCCCCGCCGCCGGCCTCGCCTCAACCCGCTCCCCCGGCCCGACAGAAATGCCCCAATCGTAAATACCATTAAGAGGCGATGATCTGCGCCATCTGTCCCTCGGACTTACCGCCCTCTCCACCCCCGGCGCTGCGCCGGATACGAGCTCAGCGAGCACAAAGCGAACAGGGAAGCCACTGGGTGCCCCAGCTCCGCGCCCGCTCCGGACACCCCTCACTGCCGGAGGAAAGCCCAACCACCACCCCGCGGGCACTGCCCCCGCTGCCCAACGGGATCCATTTTGTCGTCTACCCGTCCTCCCCACACGCTCCCCGTCGCTCCCATCTCGCCCCAGACCTCCGCTTTCCGCACCCCACGGGGAGCACACCGCGGCTAGCGGTGCCCGGCGCTGCCCCGCGACCACCTGCCCGGGACCCCGTCACTTGCCCGCCCGGAGCGCCCCGGCGAGGCCGCCGGGGGGAGGTAGCAGCAGGACTTTCATAATAATAAATTAAACACTTTGGGGCCCGAGCCTGTCCCAGTGGAAATTCCCGTTAGCGGCAGGGGGTGGGGAAGCCAACCGCCCAGGCGAAGGCTGATTAAATTCTTCCCGGGGAAGGGATTAGCGCGCGACGGAGCCGGGGGTAGCCGAGCCGCGGGGGCTGCTCTCTGCCCCACACCTCTCTGGCACCCCAGCCCGCCCTTCCTCACGCAGGGCGGTAGGAGCGATGTTCCCTCCGTTCCCCCCACTCCGACAGTTTGTCCCCCGCGCTCGCGGCGAGGCCGAGCTCCCGTGCTCCTACCACGCGCGCGGGTACCGGCCAGCCCCCACCCCGTCCCGCGGCACCTGCTCTCCCGGGAACGAGGGGGGATCGGCGCCCTCAACACTTCTCACGTCTCGGGACCACCCTCTCCCTCTCAGCCAGGCCCGGGCAGGAGCTCCCCCTCTCTCTCTCCGCGGCACGGAGCCTGGTGGCGGGGCTGCCCCGAGCAGGTGGCTCTGCGCGAGCGGCCACGAGCCGCCCCGGGGCACCCCGGCAGCGGGGCAGCGGCGGCTGCCGCCTTCCCCTACCTCCCCTCCACACCCCCACCACCGAGCGCA